>JAHWFP010020592.1:42679-94269 GCA_023313725.1 Lithobius niger | reverse complement strand
TCCACTCCTCAAGGATCCGTCCCTTGTTGTCAGTATTAGGTCCTCCCCACTGGACATGGTGGCTGTTAAAGTCGCCCAGCAAGAGGAACGGGGCAGGAAGCTGTCGAACCAGGTCCTCCAGGTCACCAACCCCAAAGACCTCATCCGGTGGCAAATAAAGCGAACAGACAGTAATATCCAATTGGAAAGAAACTCTAACTGCTACCGCCTGAAATCTAGTGTGCAGAGGCACACTGGCATGCGGCTGAGAGTGTTGAACCAGCACTGCAACACCACCATGTGCACTTGGCACAGGGTCTGCATCCAGACGGTAGACAGAGTAACCCCTAACAACCGGATTATCCGACGCCTTAAAGCAAGTTTCCTGAAGGCAGCAGCACAGAGGTCGCCAATGCGACAAAAGCAGCCGCAGCTCTTCTGCATGGGTCCGATAACTTTGACAGTTCCACTGAACGATGGTATGCGCAGGCATTAGGGCGGGCTTAAGACAACACCATCCTCCTCAACTCCTCCTCTGGGCGATCCGAAAACATCTGAATCCTCACCCGAATCAAAAGATGGAGTGAGGGTCAGAACAAAATTGTCCTCGGAAGGAGGAAAAAGTCCCGGAGAATTAGAACAGGAAATCTCTTCCAGCTCCATGGGCAGAGTAGTATCACAATGTTGAGGGGACGCAATGGACCCCTCAGCAAGCTGGCCGTTCAACGACCGTTTCATCGTCTCTCCCGGTGGAGACGTCTTCACAGGCGGAGTTGAGGCTTTACCGGCAGAAGCCTTCTTCTTCGACGGCTTCTGTGGCGCACTCCGGGCAGGCGGAGGGTTAGCCGAAGCCTTCACCTGCCTGGGAACAGTTAGAGCATCAGGAACAGGAACAGCAACAGGAGCAGAAGCAGAAGCATGTGCAGGCTGGGCAGAAGTCGACGGCACGGCAGCAACCGGGTCTGAAGGACCCAAAAGACCCTGCAAAGATGGATGTTGCTGGGTCAACAAAGTAACAAGCATGCCCACCGTCCTCGTCAAAGACCTGAGCTCAGCGCGCAAATCCGCCAAATCAGCAGACTCACTAACTGGGCCAGGCAATGACGCACTGCACACCTGGGCAAAAGAACGTGTTAGCGTCGGCGCCGATAGTTTGGCTTTCTGCCGGGCCTCTGAGTAGGAAAGCCCGTTCTTGACCTTCAATTCCTGAACACGACGTTCCTCAACATAAACATGGCAGTCCCGTGAAGAGGCCTGGTGCTGACCACCGCAGTTGACGCAGCGCGCCGGGGCAGCACAATCAGTGCCCTCATGGGCTGCCTGAGCACAGCTAACACAGGTTGGCTTAGCCTTACACGAACCGCTGGTATGACCAAAGCGTTGACAGCGGACACCGCATTGGGTTCGGGACATAACATCTGACCTTCAACCGCAGGTAACCGGCAGTAATGTGCTGCGGTGCAACCGGCGAATCAAAGGTCAGGAAAAAGGTGTCAGTTGGCTGGGCACCATTCTTGCCTTTCCGCGTCGAACGCCTAACGGCCGTAACGCCTTGTGACTTGAGTTCGTCCAGGATGACATCATCACTGAGACCCCTCAAATCAAAGCACGTCACGACCCCCTTACTGCTATTTAAGGTACGATGCGGCTCCACACGCACCGGGCATAACCCCAGTGCACTCGCCTTCAAAAGCCTCTTTGCCTGAGCATCGTCCGCTACCTCCACAAGGTATCCCCCAGCACGGAGCCGAGAGACACTCTTCGGATCTGAACCACAGATCCCCTTTAGCGCTTTGTGGACAGCGAAAGGACCGAGTTGTGTAACATCTCGGCCCTCACCTGTCACCACCAGGAACTTCGGGACTTGGTCCCGACTCTTACGAACGTCTGGTAACTGGGCACTTGGCCCAACCATCTCAGGTTCCCTCCTCTGGCGCTTGCTAGTGCGGCGAGGAGGGGAAGAATTTTTGGGGGAAGAAGATTTTGTGGGGGAGGGGAGGGAAGAAGTTGCCATAGAGAGCAAAAAAGAAGTCACGGCGGTGCGCTCCCCAGAAAAGAAAGCCCCGCACGGCACTCGGGTGACGCAGGGCCGGAAGCCGCATATCCAGGGCCCTGCACCAGGAAGCTAACACCGCCGTCTATCTCGGTGAGGTGGCAGCCTAAGCATGCCGAGAGGCGAGGCCACCAAGGAAGCCGTACACACCACCTCCCTCGATAACCCAAACAGTTCGGGTCCGTGATGCAGATGGATACAGCACAAGCCGCCTCCCCACATCGACAGGACCCGAAAGGTCATAGCCGATTGACCTTAGGCCGGCTCGCCCAGGCCACCCGTCCTCTGGAATAAGGAGCCAAAGCCCGAAAGCCAGGATCTCCGCCTCCACGGATTACTAGGTTGCAGCACACGGCCAACATGCTGGGGGATGAGGATGAAAAGCCCAGTGACCAGAATGGGCAAATCGGAATCAAACCCAAAAGGGGATTCAAACCGCCAAACATCCTCTAAGCAGCCACCCCGGGCCCGGTTTGTCTGGATGTCCCTTCACCTCTTTATGACTAGTGCTCGCGACGGGTGTTAAACCTGCCCGCCGTACACACCGTAGGCGCACTTGCACACCGTAGTGTTGAGGTTGCTAGTGTTAAAGACGGACAAAAAAACCCACCGCCATGCAGACCCTTGGCACACTAGCAGACCGTGATCTTGGGTTCCCTTTTAGTCGCCTTCTACGACACGCAGGGGTACGGTGGGCTTATTCTACCCCCAGCCCACAGGGGGGCTAGGCAGTCGCTGTAGCCGTTTGTTTCCTTTGCTTATATAATTTTATTAAGTCATCAATATTTTTACTTTTTCTTATCTTATTCCATAATTTGTTTTATGTTCAATTTTTATCATTAACTCCTACGTTATTCATGCATTTTTTTTCTTGTCTTTTTTCAACGTAGTGATTAAATATTTTTTTCTATGTAAATTTCATTAATTGTCTTTCCAATTTCCTCATG
Organism: Lithobius niger; assembly: GCA_023313725.1. NCBI lineage: Eukaryota > Metazoa > Arthropoda > Chilopoda > Lithobiomorpha > Lithobiidae > Lithobius > Lithobius niger. Next base: position 91,290 of record JAHWFP010020592.1, on the reverse strand, counting down.
TATTATATTTGGGCAGTCAGTATATTTTAAGAAATCCCATTTTATTTTATTCATTTCTGTCACTATTTTATCATCATTGTATACAGGTTTATTATTTCTATTTTCATATTGAGATGATAAATTTTCTTTATTTTTATTATTCCACTACCAGCACATTGTATAATAATGGTCTGCAATTTTTTTTCTGTTAGGGTTCCACTTTTTGCGTCTCCGTTACAGTTTTCATATAAATATGGTCAATACAAGATTTTTCCATATGGTTTGTTCCTTGTTTTTTTTTATTACTTCCTCTCTGGTTGGTGAATCAATTTTCTGTTCAAATCCCAGTTTTGATAACATGTTTTCGTATTTATCAATCCAATTTTGTTCATATTTATCCTCCATTTTGTCTTGCTCTATTAAATATATTTATATTAATATCTCCTATTAGCATCTGGCATATATTTTCCCTCTTTTCTATGAATTCTAAAAATTTCATTTTTATTGACTGTGTTTGTTAACTCCATATCTATGTAGTTATCTTCTTCATCACTTTCATTTGTGTGTTTTACTTCCAAATTTTCCATAATTAACACCATTATTCCATCACCTCTTTCAGTATTTTCCTTGTAACTGCAATTGTTTTATAGTTTTCTATACTATATAATTCTACTTCTTCTTTTCTTATATTTAATTCTGTTAAAATAATTATTCCCATTTTACTTTTGTTTGCATGAGTTTTCTTTTCAGCACTTCCCAGTTTTTCCTAAGACTTTTTATATTTACATGTAATACTTTTATCTTTTCCCTTCCTTCCACATCTTTTTTTTTATAACACTTTCAATTTGATCAATATTTTGAAATACTTGGTGTATGAATGTATTTGTTGCAGCTTGATTGTTTTCTTTTTCGAACAACACTTATGTTTTTTCTTGCTCTCTCTGTTCTCTTCACCTTGTAGTTTGTCCTCCAAGAATACTAAATCTTCTTTTTCTTTTATAGTTATGACTTCTTGTTCATTTTCATTTCTTCTCATCATTATTTTCCATTGCTGAACCATACATATTTAAAGTTCTTTTCTCTCGCAAAATTTCTTGTTTGCGAAAAAGGTTTTTGTTGTGGGGCGTCATATTTTCGTTTATATAAATTCTTTTCCGATTCCCATTCCTGAATATATTGTCATTTGTCACTGCTCTTTTTCTTTGTTGTAGCCATTTGTCTTTGCCATCTCTGTGTTCGAACTGTATAATGACTGTGCTTGGTTTATTGGTATTCCTATTTGGTATTCTATGCATTGCATCGATTTCACTGTCTTCAACATCTTGTATGTTGAAATTTCTTGCCAAATTCTGTACTACCTTTTTAATTTTCTCATCTGGTAACCAGTCCATGCAAGCGCAAGTTTGCTAGGTGCTGCCATCTCCACACCAATCGGCGAAATTTCAAATTAACCGACGAGGGTGCCAAATTCTGCCAACCGATGACGCCACTTGGCAAACTTGTCGCGTAGGTATTTGTTTCGCCTTCTGGCGTAGCATTGTGGAAGGTAAAGATGATACGGCCTTTAGTGTAGGTGGCCGTGTCTTGGGTGATGCGGAGTCATACCACGCCGACTTCGCTTGCTAGCATATAGGAGCTTGATTAGGTAAATCAAGCTCCAAAAATGAAACCACACGTGAAGACACGCTTAGGAACGAACCGTTCCTTACAAAGTTATTGCTCATCCGTCCTAGACGAGGCGCCCACACAATTAGGGTTGTAGGTCCCCCCCCCCCCCGGCTAGGTAATTGCTAGAAACAAAGCAAAATGCCAAAAAAAAGTAGGAAGTTGAAATCGCCTGGACAGAGTCTTTGACCGCTTCGCCAAAAGGAACCTTTCGTGCCTCATGCAGACTGAAAGCGTTGTTGCACATGCGACACACCCATGATGAAAAAAAAAATCAAACTTGGTTTGGTAGAATAACGTAAAATTTCTCATTAATTTCTCTACTTGTGGAAAGAAAAGTCTTCTCCCACTTAATTTCTTTGGTTTAGAGGAAAAGGATAAAACTTCCGATTAATTTCTTTACTAGAGTATGGCAGTTTTCACCAACCAAGAGCTAGCTGACATGCATTACATGTACGGTCGGGATGACAGCAATTCTGTAGAAGCAGACAGGCTGTATGCTGAGAGCTATCCGAACCGAAGGCATCCAGACCGTCGAACGTTTATTCGGCTTCACCAACGTCTGTGTGAGAGCGGGTCATTTGAGGTATTCCCACGAGAAGGAAGGCCAAGAACTGGTCGTACCCCTGATGTTTATGGTAATGTGCTAATGGGGGAATGGGGGTAATCATTACCCGGTGGAGCCCCGCTGGAACCCATCAGTTGAGCATTACCACTTTATTTATTTCTTCCCTATTTTCAGTTTTTGGACTCTTCCTTTCAGAGTTTTCATTTCTTCTTTTAAGTCTTTATTTTCCTCATCAAAAATTCTATTGATTTTATTACATTAGCCTATCAATCTTTTCACTTGATTCGAACACTTTGTCAAATTTTTTCTCCATTCTTGTTTTCCATTTTTTTCGTCTTCTATTTCGTCTTCCATCTGCCTCTTGTCCCTTGTGTCTATTATTGCTGCTATTGCACCATTTTCATTTGTATCTGAAAATATTTCTTCTTCTTCTTCCATACCATTTCTTTTTTATTCATTTTCATTTTCTGAGTTTGTTTTTTGTTTCCTGCATCTCGTACATTTCCAATCCCTTTTTTTTCTTCTGATTTTCCTACCCACGTTTTCCGTAGCTTTCCTGAGCACTGATAATGATATTTTTCACTACATTACCCACACACCACACAATCACCTCGACTTCCCAGCTTTTCATCACATTCTCCACATTTAGACATCTTTATTTCCGGCTTCTGTGCTTCGAAATTTCCCCAAAACACTTCTCCTTCTTTTGCTACTTGTTAGTTTTTCTTTTTTTCCAATAGTTCCATTTTGGTTTCAATCCGGGTTTATTCCGTGTGAACTTTTTGCACTTTTTTATTTTGCGAACACTTTTTCGAACGCACAACATTTTTTGATGTCAGATTTTTGTGTTACACCTCCCAAGCTGTTTAGCCTCAAATACTTTTGTTCAAAATCGATACTTCTGTACCTGCCATACTCACCAAACTTTCTGACTGTCTTCTTGATGCCCTTATCTTCCCACCTTGCTAATTCTTTATAACATTCTCCACTGTTTTCCTTCTCCACTTCGTTAAGCTTTCCAAGCGTTTTGACACCACCCAACCATGGCAGCCATGATTGATTCTTAATAATAATAACAATAATAATACAATAATAAAAAGATTTATTGACACGAGCAGGTCAAATGGAAACCTGCAGGGTCAAGGTTATGCACATCCAAATAACGAAGGAGAAAAAGAAAATAAAACATCACATATAACTATACACTTCAAATACCACCGAGACATGTTTAAGGCCATGACCTTTTTTTTTGGAACGACTCGAGTGAGGTTGCTGTTATTACTTCTGTAGGGAGCCCGTTCCATGCAGCAATAACTCTGTGTGTGAAAAAATATTTACGCACATCCTGTTAAAAAGGGGGCACAACTTAAAGGTACATTCCTCTTACCGTCATTTTTGTCGATCCACCACATCAAGTACGGCCCTTAAGGGCTATTTACTTCCCGTTAGTCAATCCCTTGCAAAAAACCTGTTTTAAAATGTGGTGTCTAGGAGATTTTCTCTTGAACATTGGGAACTATATTTATTAGCATCCGTCATTAAATGATCCTTTGCGCGCATACAAGAACTATGACTTTTCATCTGTGTGTGTGCATGTATTATTTTAATCGTTTGCTATTAATTACCATGAGATCAGAATGTAAATGACTAATGCGGTAAAAATTAAAATTATTATTTATGACAATAGATCGCCGACGAAAAATTATAAGATACTGGACTAACAAATTATAAAGCGTGATTTTAAAATACAAAAAGGTTTGCGACGACACAATTTTTGCATTCATGCTGTTTCGTCTAGTACGCCCAATGCCAAGTGAGCTAGGGAACACAGCTTCTATCTTAGTTGGCCTTTACGCAGAGTCTCGCAAAACGGTGCGATGGTGACATGCGTGGATGGCGATCTGCGCATTGCTGTTATAACGCAGGCGGAGTGTACCTTTAAATAAATCTTTTAAAAAAAATAATGAATCATGACACCATGCGGTTAGTTGTCGAACGAGTGACCGTTTTTGCTTTTTGGTTAAACGTGCGTTACAAATTACGCTTTTAAATTTTTTACAGAATAACTGAGTGCGACAAATATCCTACGTGTTACGCGAGTCTAAGCGCGTATTAATACGCAAGCATTACCAATAAACCACTTTGAGAAAAGAGAAAAAACTATGAGGTACGAAATTCCATTAGTTAAAAATAACTATGGGATGAAATCAAAAAATTATTATAAAATACCTATGATTTTTAATCAATTACCAGTTGAGTTAACTGAACTAACCGGATATGGTCAAATAAAAAGGAGAGTTCAGGAGTGGTTAATTAAGAACTAAAAAAAATTGTTGAAATCTTTAAGTTAAATCAATATTAAATATTAATGATAACCAATAATTTATTAAAACTTTTACCTGATCATTGTTATTTATTATTCATTTTTTACCTAATATTATGTTTTATTTATACTTATTTAACTAATTGTGTAACATTGTATAATTTATGTTGATGATTTCTGTTATTTGTTTGTTTGTAAATTGTAAATATTTGTACAGTATATTTTTGTAAGTTTTGGTTGTAATGTCCAATGTAACCCATACAAGCTTATTATAAGCTTCGGGGTACATCTCTTATAAATTATTATTATTATAAACACAAAAATGAAGTGCTGAAGAAGCTCTAATTCTCAAGTCAGGCCCACTGGGATAGAAATTGCGTTTCTTACCTCCTACGTCCAACTCAGTTCTCACTTGTGCCAGGAATTAATGCGAGGAGTTCGACAAAGACAAAAAAGTGTACTAGATTTGTAAATGTGTAAATCTTCCAACGAATTTACGGAAATTTACAGATTTGATGGGATTTAAAGATTTATTAAAGTATTTAGGTAAGATTTAATGATTTACACGAGATTTTCCAAGATTTTCACAGATTTGCAGAAGATTTAAAGATTTACATAAAGTTTTAGAGATTTAGAGATTTGCAGATTTGAAGATTTACATGAAGATTTGCTGGGATTTAAAGATTTACAGAAGATTTAAGTAAGATTTAAATGATTTACACCAGATTTATGTGATTTACAAGATTTGTACTTGGTTTACAAGAGATGTACAAGATTTGTACTAGATTTGAATGATTTACACAAGATTTACAAGATTTGCACACGATTTGCAACGGATTTCTAAATCTAAATCTTGGGTACACGAGATTTCTAGCTTTGTCGAGCCCCTCGATTAATGACTCTCCAGCATTGCTGTTGATTTTGATGTTGTTGTTAGAATTTAGCGATGTTAAAATAAATGCCTGGAACCAGGAGTCGAAATCCGCAGGCAGGGGGGAAGGGTGGGAAAGGAAGTCTGCTGGTCACACAACCAATAGCTTACCCATATCTTGTGTATTCACAAAAATTTCGTATCGTGTGTATGGTTTATCTCCAACCTCGTGACTGTCATTTAGCTTAAAGGGATATACCTCCCAGCGCCATTTTTCTCGATCCACTACATCAAGTACGGCCCCAAAGGTCTATTTACTTACCGTTAGCCTTCCCCTTGCTAAAAAAAAAACCGTTTTAAAATGTGGCGTCTAGGAGATTTTCGGTTGAATATTGTTAACTTTATTTAAGAGCGACCCGTAACTATATGATGCATTGCGCGCGTACAATAATCATGACGTTTCATCTCTGTGTGTAAGCTACTCATTTTCTAATAATTATTATGAGATCTAAAATCTAATAGATAATGCGGTAAAAATTAAAATTAATTATTCCAATAGATCGCCGAAGCAAAATTTTAAGACAGTATTTTAAGACACACAGCCTAGAAAATTATAAATTGTGATTTTAAAATAGAGAATCATTCCGGTTTGTAACGACACAATCGTTGACTTGATTCTGTCTCATGTACTATTCCCAAAGCCAACCGAGACGGCATCTATGCAAGGAACGCAGCTACCACCCCAGCCGACCTTGGCACTGTAATTGCTCGGATGACGATCTGCGCGTAGCTGTAATTTGGCACGTGGAATATTATAAGGCTGGCCTGGTGTCCCTTTAAGTCTTTTATAAATAAATTATCTCATACCTCATCCTATTTTTTCCCTCTTACCTCATGTATCTTATTTATTGTATCTCATGCCTCTCTTATCTCGTTTGTCTCCTGTACCTCATTTATATCAAATTTCGTATAAGTTGGTTATCGTGGCTGTCGTCTCATACAGACCTATGTTACGTACCGTATCCAATATTCAGTTTATATTAGAATGAACTTCCTGTTTGTGCAGAAACACCAGCAAACTTTAAAAAAAAATACATGCTTTTTTGTCCTATTGATTTCCCGGCAATTCAGTTAGTTTAGTTTCTATCATTCATACGAAAACTTGCGTTATTGAATTACGTACCACAAATCTCATGTATGTCATTATCTCAAATTTCGTATAGCCATGATTTTACTCATATCTTGTACGGCTCATTTTCTCAAATTTTGCTATCGCATTTATCTCGAATTTCGTTTACTTAGCTATATGATATCTATTTATCTAATTACGTGCCCGTCTCATTTTCATTTTATTTAATTAAATCATACAGTACAGAAATGTATGCATTGCAGGTGTAAAAATCGTCCAGTGTTTGGGTAATGAGACTGTAAATACAACACGTACTACGTGCACACACACAAAAAAACAGTTTTTTCAATAATGAATCTGCTAGAAAAGGAAACAAGAATTTAAACAAATACAATAACTGCTTATGCTAAAAAATCATGAGCCCACGGCTCATGTGTGGGGGTTGGGACAGGTAAAACGACAGTTGAAGAACGGATGACACAATTCATGGTAGGCTATGCGTAGAAGCCGTTTGTTGAATTGATAATACACAGCTGTTACACTAAATAATATTCCAATAACGTCCACCGATTTTACAGTGATCGGATCACCTGATTAGCAGGAGCTATTTGTTCGACATAACTATCCGAATTGTCAATATGGTAAAACATGGGAATAGTTACTGGCGAAGCGCAAAGTAGCCACCTTTTTTTTTTATCGGTTCACCCAAAGAAGAACGACAGATAGGACTCCGTTTTCCGTGTGATGTTGTCAAAACCTGAAACTAACTACTTTAATTCCGGTTCAACTTCTTTTCCGTACGGACGCATAATTGGGAAAATTTCTTGATCAAGGTCCTAGAACCATTCATATGGAAACGATTTCGTCATAAACTGTTCAATAACAAAGCCTACAATTTGCTGGCTCGTGTTCTCATCAATAATCATGGTTAATCGACTGACATTCTAGGACTTCCGGCCTGACGCTAATAAGGGATACGACTGACCCGCTCTAATAAACGACTCGGGTAACACGTGGCGTCACCAGACAATAGTCCTAGTGACGTCACGATGCGAGCCCTTTTCTCTCCAATTCTATTTCAATAACTGCTTTTATGCATAAAATGCATAAGCAGTTAAAAAAAACAACAATCAAGATAAGTAAAAAAAAAACTTTCTTCGAAGGAAATGTTAAAAGTAAGTACTAGTTTTGCATTCCCAAAAAAAATATCGGTGTAAGCTGGGAAATCGAAGACCATTTCCAATTCTGCCACTAAAGCTGCAGCATGAACAAATGCTTGAAGGTCTTTCTTGTTCCCTACAAGCGTGCCGTAATTTTAATAGAAGTATTATTAGTGGTCTTACATTTACCAGCTTATAAGGGATGTGTTTTTGGATTGGAAAACTCATGGTCTCATTTTTAACATTTCCTTAGAAGAACGATTTTTTTCAGTTACAGCATTCATTCAACAAGATGTAGCCTGCATTTTTCCATCCATTTTGTTTCTTACCGTTTCGCATTTTCGGACACAAGGGAGTGCACATATTATTGTATGTCTCGTTTATTATGATTTAATGTATCTTTCATGAGCTGAAGAAATACCTTTTGATGAGGGTTGATACGAAAAGTTGCCCTTTGCTATTGTTTATTGTGCAACCGTTGGCTGTGTTTGACTTGGCTTAATCTAGAAAGTAATGAAAGTCGATAATTTGAGATATTAATGGTACACACATTAGATACATTTAGCTATGTTATCGACCAAGATACCATTATTGTATTGACGAATTTCAGCGCCTCTAATTGTCCACAATATCGCAACTAACATTCGAGATATTAATCAAAATGCTATAAAGAACACCACTTTATCTAGCATCCAGAGTAAGCCGTTAGTTAAATTGGGGATTAGAACTGTTCGAAGAATGTCATTTTTATTTGTCATCCATTAACGTTATCACACTCTTTCTTTATTACTTTCTCTTCGATGGTTAGGTCGTTGATTTAAACATATAAGTAATGGTAGAGAAAAAGCGTATCAGTCTCATCACATATTTTTATATGTAAAAGTTTATCCGCAATTTAGCTTAATCTGCCTGAAGGAACATAAAGCGATGAAGCAAAACGTTCTTATCGGTGTTCTGTGCATGTCAATAACGTCACTGGTAAGAGTAATTGCAAATTTTATTGGTGAGTCGGAGGTAAGCACCACTTACTGTTATTGAGAAGTTATCAACAAAGGTTTATTGCGTTGTTGCTGCTTTCGATGTCCTTTCGTGAAATGGACTTACCGAAAGCCAACTACATATTTTATTTTTTTTTATTGAAAAGCATGACGTGGCAGTGTGCCATCCTGTGGGAATTTTCATCTTGATTTGTAGAAAGGTCCTGTGGGCTGGAAACTGGAATACTTCAAGGCAGCACTGCGGCAGACACTAAAATTTGGTGTCCCGCAAGGATCAGTTTTTGAACCACTTTTATTCTTGATTTGTACTAAGATATTGGTTACATCCAGTGGAATACGTATCCACATTCATGCAGGTAATATTACTCTAATCTCATTACATCTAAATAGAAACAGTATATTAGTTCATTCTAACTTTTCATGTCGTGATGTGCATTAGCATAAACAATATTAGATGTGACGCTCCATGATGGAATAACATCATGGCTTGAAAAGCTTGACGTTGCAATCATATGCAGTGAAATGTTACCTCAGCCTATACTTTGTTCCACATTATGTTTGCAGAAAACTGACTGTATGATGCCACGTTTCCTTGCATTAGGGGTGCGAAAACATGTGTGTATCACACTTGTAGGGTAACAGGCGAATATCCCCTTGGTGAAAAGCCCCCCCCCCCCGGAAAATATCCCCGTCAATATCCCCCCGTGCGATTTCCCCACCGGGAAAATATCCCCCCAGAAAATATCTTCCCCCCTAAAAAGAAAGTACAAGCACAAAACAATATTTAATAAATTTGGTGAGGGAACGATAATCATCCTAAAGCCGAAAACTCATAACTGTCGGAAACTCACTGCTGGAAACTACTAGAATGAAACTTTTTTTAATAACAATCATGCCCAGCCACCACACCCCCCCCCCCGCCTCCGCAAAAAAAGGACAAGGAGGTTGCAAACAGATTATAGAGATGACGATCACCTCTCCCTTCTGTTGCGTGTTGTTCCTGCCCTTACCTTTCTGCTTTGTAACAGTGCGTTTGACGGTTTTGAACAGTTTAAAGATGCAGCCCCTAACCTAAATTATTTTGAGGATACTTAGGCTGGTCATGCACCAAAGGTTGCCGCAGCATACTTACAGCATCCAGACTTATCGGCGAGTATACTGCATTCAAATACTGGCTGGTCGTGCACTGCAGCCTCAGCGGGAAAAGTATGCCGATTCAAATACAAGCATACTCTCAACAGTGAATGGCTACAGCACCAGAACAACCATGGACAATCTCAGGGGTGTAGCTAAGATGAAAAAAAGGTATACAATAATTAATTTTCAATTATGTCTGGTGTTTTTCCGTTTGTATTGCTAGTTTTCAAAACGCTAATGAATCAAATGGTCTTATTCTACCACTGCTTGTCTCTGTTAAATGTTTGCCTTTTACAGGCCCATTATATAGATATAAGGTATTAAATTTCGTGTTCGTAAAATTTTGTCAAATTAGTTTTGGCGAAACCGTATTTGGCGAAGCGGGATTGGCCCCTGAGGGTAAAGCTGTTAATCTGCTTTTTTTGGAGAAAAGGGATTTGGCGAAAGGGGAGTTCACGTCCCGTTTCGCCGAATCCCGTTTCGCCAAATCCCGTTTAGCGAAAAAGTAAGCAGATTAACAGCTTTTGCCTCAGAGGCCACTCCCGTTTTGCCAAATCCCTTTTCGCCAAATACCGTTCACGAAATTTTAGGCACACGAAACATTTAAAACATTTAAACACGAACATTTATAACATGATAATGGTCAGACATTTATAGACAGGCACCCGTTTTGCAGAATAATTTGTTTCAAATTATGTGCGTCACTCGCTCTGCCGCTAAACACATAACATCAGAAACCGTAACATCATGGGCCCGGCCCGGGTGCCTTGAACCCTGTACATCCCACTTAGTTGCGGTACTGGCATGCACTAAGCATTACTAGTGACGTGCCTCAAGGATCCGTCTTAGGACCCTTATTATTTCTCATTTATACTAACGAGCTTACTAATGAGCTTGTTAAGACCCGTACAATGAAGCTATTGTTTTCCTATTTGGAAAGCATTGTTTGAAGCCCATTGTCTTCATCTATTGTGGATATTGTTAGGGTTTTACATTGTTACAATGGTTGTGGTCTGCTGCTCTATTCCTCCCCATCATTGTTACTGCCATTGTTATTTCATTTTTATTGTATTGTTGTCATTGTTATGCGCCTTTTGCTACTGCTTATCTTTTCCAGTAGCTGTTCTTCTTTCTCCCCAAGCAATTTGACTGTTTCCATATTTATTATTCTCCATCCTTAATTATTTTCATCGTTTTCATCGTTCTCTTTTGATCATCGTTCTCTTTTGATGAAGCAAGCAGTCTGCATTAAAGACTGGCCTTGTGAGGATATATGATACACTAATTCGAGAAAGAAAGAAAAGACAACTGCCCTGACTGGGACTCGAACCCAGGACTTCCCGTTTACTAGCCGTGCGCTCTAACCACTGCGCTACCGGGGCGGGTACCGGCTACAGGCTCCAGCCGAGCAAAGTAGCTCTTCAGTCTTCTTCAGTAGTGCCTCAGTAGCCTGTAGCCAGTACCCGCCCCGGTAGCGCAGTGGTTAGAGCGCCCAGATAGTAAACGGGAAGTCCTGCGTTCGAGTCCCAGTCGGGGCAGTTGTCTTTTCTTTCTTTCTCAGATTAGTGTATCATGTATCCTCACAAGGTCAGTCTTTAATGCAGACTGTTTGCTTCATTTACCCTTTATGTTGTGATTTCTTCTTTATTTACTGTTCTCCTTTGCTTTCAAAGTTATCGGGTCTAGCCAATTTTATATAGCACCCATATACCCAGAATATCTCCCCCTACCTCCCCTTCTCTTTATTTCGTTTAAAACAGATTCTCAATGTGAATGTTAATGTTTTGCACATATTTTTTCTTGACTTTATAGCTACTATTTGTATCAGGTTGCTGAACTGGGTGCTAGATAGTGGACAATTTTTTTGACTAGGTGCTAGATCAGTGGCGTAATTACAATGAGGCAGAGGATGCAGCCGCCTCCGAGCCTACCGAATTTGGGGGTCTCCCTCATTGGCCCAGTTTAAAATTTGCTTGTAACCGCAAAATATCAGAAAGTAACTTATTGCTACAGGTTCGTGAAAAAAAATTGTGTCTTGCGTTGCAAAACCTAATTTTACTAGGCGGCGAGGAGGAGGGGCACTGTGGATTCTCGCCTTATGTGGCAAAAACTGCAACTTTTTTTTTTTATTAAGGGCTCCACTGGGCTCTCGCCTTGTGGGCCAAAAACCTCATTTTTTTATGAAAGGAGGGAGGGGTGACCTCTACTGGGCTCTTGCCTTGTGAACAAAAACTGCAATTTTGTAATGAACGAAGACGAACCTTGAAAAAATGGCTAAGTCCCACAGCAGGTCAAAGTGTCGGGGCTCAAAAACTGGCCGTGTAAACTTGATGAAACTCGGTGTTAGGATAGCCCTCGTTCGTACGCACATTTTAAGCCCAACCACTCCACTGGGATCTCGCTTTGTGTTGCAAAAACCACACTCTTCCCCCCCCCCCCCCCCCCCCCCCGCCAGTTTCTACTGGGCTCTTACCTTGTGTACCAAACTGCATTTCTTTTTTAATGAGAGGAGCCCTTCACTGGGCTCTCACCTTGTGTGGCAATAACTGAATTTTATTATGAAGGGGGCCCTCAATGCACTACCCCCTCCGGACCCCAATTTTGACGTTACGCCTCTGTGCTAGGTTTTGGGCATTTATGGTTAGTAGTCCATGGTTTGGTTGCTATGGTTTTTGGTTGATATTTATTATTCTTGTTTTTTTTTCCCTTTCTTGCTTTGTTAGAGCAAAATATTCCTTTACGGTTTTTTCATCTTGGAAATAAATACCTTTGTTTTTCGGTTTTAAAGTGATGAAAATATGATGTTCAGAACGAATAGAACTAGAGCTTTTTACGTTGTCTGTATTATGTGTCCTCATCGCAAAGAAATAAAGTCTTGACATATGATTTGTAAACACCGATGTACTGATTTTGGAGTCGGTTGTCCTGCCATACATGTCTCCCTCCCTATAATGTCAACACGGTCTTAAAGGCGTTTTTACGTATTGATCTCTTGTTGCATTCTCGCAGCTAGAAGCTCGAAATCATCAGTTTTAACATAGCGACGGTTTCGCCTCCGTCGGCTCACAACAACCACAGTCAATAACAAGAGCTCATATCCTAGTGGTCATCGTGGCTGAGCGGTGAGAGTGCTCAGCCTGGTTGCTGGAGGTTTGCGATCTGGTCGAACCCCAAGAAATAGGACCTTGACAAAGTCCCCGCCTGGGCTGCCGGCCAGGTTGCCTTGAGAGGCTACCAGGCTCCTTCAGCGGCTGCGGGAAACTATTCTGGCCAATTCTGGTCAATTTTTCGCTCCCTACGATAATCGGAGGTTTTCGGATCGAATCCTCGGGTTGGCTCCTCCCTTTACCAGAAATTTCTTCTTCTCTAAAAAGTCTGGTAATGTTCAAAATTGAGCCGGTTCAGCCACACGAGCATTAAATTGCTTCGGCTGACCTAAGGATCAAAAGAAATCTAATAATAATAATAAAAAAAAACTAAGAAAATTGTTCCATCAAGTGGAATTATTTGTCTTATTGTCACGGATTAAACGACTGCAAGCATTTTCCTCATCAACGTCACAGAGCAAGCGTCACATAAATCCAGGTAGCATTGTCACCATGGCAATGTCACCTTCCCCATTGCGACTAAAAGGGCGCATTTACGCTACGGGATTCAACGGGATTCAAATTAACAGCTTGAATTTAATCGCGATGACAAAGGTATCGTTGCCGTTGTTACAAGCTACCTGAATCAGCTAAATCTGACATCGTTTGAGTAAATGCTCATAGTCTTATAATCCGTGACAATAAGATAAAGACTTCCGCCTTAAATAATTCTCCCAGTAGCTTCTGAACTCGCATTATTGACTGTTTTCGTGGTGAACTCCCGTTTCGCCAAATCCCGTTTCGCCAAAACAGAGCAGATTAACAGTTTAGCCCTCAGGGGCCAGTCCCGTTTTGCCAAATCCCGTTTCGCCAAAACGAATTTGACACAATTTTTCCTACTCGACATTTAATACCTCATTTCAATGTAATGGGGCTTTAAAAGGCAAACATTTAACAGAGACAAGCAGTGGTAGAATAAGACCAATGGATTTACTAGCTTTTTTGAAAACTGGCAATGCAGACGGAAAAACGTGCGTTTTAAATATAATTGTTTAGAATGCTTGAGCGTCACTACGTCAGTGCCAAGGTTCTGTTTTAAGAATAGTTAGTGATACACGTGATGGTTAACCTTTTCCAAACGGGAATTCCAAATATTCTTCAAATATTTAACATTGCAGAAGTTAAAAAGGCATGACTAATTGTTAGTAATTTTTGATCAGTTGTGGTTTTTGATGTTATGTGTTTAGCCGCAGCAGGCGCGGGAGCGCGAGCGAGGCACGTAATTTGAAACAAATTATTTTGCAAAATGGGATTGTGCAAAACGGGTTGTTTGTCTATAAATGTCTGACCATCATCATGCTATAAATGTTCGTGTTTAAATGTTTTTAATGTTTCGTGTGCCTAAAATTTCGTGAACGATATTTGGCGAAACGGGATTTGGCGAAACGGGACTGGGCCCTGAGGCAAAAGCTGTTAATCTGCCTTTTTTTGGCGAAACGGGATTTGGCGAATCGGGATTTGGCGAAACGGGACGTAACCGTTTTCGTTGCGTACAGGCAGAGCTAAGACCGCCGGCATGTTGGAATGCCAGACGATTAGTAGCTTCTCGCTGCGTGAATGCAAAGGCAAGTCAGGTTGTAAGCGCGCCCTGAATTCTGGTTGCGAGAATGCAAAGCTAGATGGTTGCAAAAATATGCCATTACCCGGCAAAATACAAGATATGATAAATCTAATAAATTAGCTAAAGAGTCTATAAATTCAATGTACGACTGTGCCGATATACACGAGTTTCTCTAAATATCCTATTCCTGTAATTCTTAACTCATCTATACCACGAGCCACGGCTGTTTGCCGTGATGTCATCATGAGTTAGCCAATGACGAACGAGAATAGCGGATCTTTGGCCGTCTGATTGGACTAGCCCAGTCACGTGATAGGCGCGTCCCGGCAAACAGCCATGACGCGTGGTATAAGTGCTTCCTTTTTACTTCCAGTGTTCCGAATAGGCTCCCACAGAATTTGAAAAAGGAAAGGAGGAGTGGCAGCATCAGAAAAAAGAGGAAAAAAATGACACAAAAAAGGCAAAGAGTAATATTTTCATAGAAACTGACAATAAGCTCAGACACTATTTTTCCAACCCCTGCGGCTTTAGGTCTAAATAACTTTGTCGTTGATTTTAATGGTTTTGCCTTCATAATTTTGTCCACAAAAGGAGTATTAAAGGTAATTATTTACAATAAGTACTTTTCACGTGGTGGGCTTAATTCACCTACCCGTCGAATCTTTTCATTGTTACGGTTAAGAAAATCATAGCAAAAACCTACGGAAAGGCGTATTTATTTTTAAAAAATAATTATTAAAACATGTAACGATGCAGACTGCGAGATGAGCGCGCAACAGAAAACATGATTTCGACCAGAATGTTAGTAAACGGAAATTATCTCTGGCAGGCAGGGGCTCCTCTACCGTTAAAAAAGTGAGGGGTCAAATGCCAGCAGTTGCGTAAATACCGGGGATACGGGTGCGGCGGGGCAGAGGACAGGAACCAAGAACCTCCACCCCCCCCCCCCCAAATAAAACAAACAACCGAGGGCATAAAACTCATTGGAAAAATCTAAATTCGCTATTTTCTTCAAATCTTTTTTATGATGAAGCCATACAGTACGTAAAGCAAAAAAACGTTATTGCACAATAAAAATAAAGTGGTCGTACGTTTTCTAGCCGGGGGCCTAAACGGGGGAAGGAGGCTAAAATTTTCCCTCTCCGAAAAATATTCACCTACACACTGAATACCAGTTTGTCAGAATCACATCAATTCATTCCGGGTCACATGACTTGAATGAAGCGAAGTGCAGAAAGGTGCCTTGCTGTACTCCTATTTCTAGTTTCGATTTCCAATTTACCGTTATAGTAAGTTACAGAAGGAGGGGGGATCACAAAATTGGGCGTACACAACTAGAAACTGGCAAGGTTGAGCTGGACGCGATTTAGTATTACCAGATTTTGTATACCAATATTTATACATTTTTAATAATTAATGAACATTTGAGGTCGTATTATAAGATGATATAAATAAGGACAGTACATTGTTACTCAATTAAAAATACCTTTTTTAGAAGATTTAACATAATAACGCAAGTTTCACTTCCGAAACTGGCACGTTGAATATACGGCTTATTCTGTACGTCTTTTCGCCTAGTGCAACGCAACCTATCGTGTTCGATTCGTCTGCCCCGTCTCGTTGTATTCTTTCGTTCCGAATCTAGTGTTATTAATGTATTACTAGAAACAGGAATTAAAATGCCAAACCAACGATTAACAAAAAAGAGTTTTTTTCTTCCTCATGATTTCTTAAAACTGAGGGGGCAATTATTGGTCTCAGCAAAAAGTGGTGGGGTCATGGCCCCCCCCGGCGCCCCCCCCCCCCGGCTCCGACGCCTATGCTGGCAGGACAAGTTTTTAATTGTGGTTTCTGATGTTATATGTTTAGCCGAAGCAAGCCCGGTAGCGCGAGCGAGGCACGTAATTTGGAAAAAAAATGACCATCATTTTCGTGAACAGTGACCTTTACTTACCCTAATTTGCAGAATTTGCAGATAACTTACTGATACAAAACTAAAATCTGCAAATTAGGTAAAATCAAGGTCGATGTCCACGATAAATCAAGGTCGCTGTTCACGACGGTAATTTTTTTCCATAAATTTGTGCCTCGCTCGTGCTACCGCTCTCGCTGCGGCTAGACATATAACATCAGAACCCGCAACCAAAAACTTGTCCGGCTAGAGATAATTTCCGTTTACTAATGTTATGGTCGAAATCAGGGTTTCTTGTTACGCTCTCATCTCGCAGTATGGCGGCATTGTGACTATGGCGGTGAAAGCGTTTTAACATGTTTTAATAATTCTTTTTAAAAATAAATAAGCGTTTGCGCACGTTTTCGTTATGAATTTCTGAACCGTAACGACGAAAGGATAGACAGATGGTGAATTTTCGATAGCGTGAAAAGTACTTAATGTAAACAATTACCGTATTACAGTAAAACAGTGGGTTCCAGTGCGCGGGCATTTTTGGTTAGTTGCATGCACTGCTTGGCTGTATGGACATTTTTCATACTCCACGTGTCTCACATTACGAGACTGTTGTTGACAAGTTGATGGTTCCCCTGTCATTTACTCTTGCAGAACTGTCATTTTAGGGACACCTTGACAGGAAAATAATGCTTCATTTCCAGTAAATTCGTAAAGTCACGCGACACATGCATAATTGATTAGCTTTTGAATTATTTGTTGACATCTCTGCCGCATTTGCATACAATATTTACAAGACATTTGTTACTGCCGCCTGCAGCAGTCTTAGAAGCTTTCGACTTTGGAGAAGTCTGCAATCCATAATTTAGAACTTAGTTTGCTTTATAGTGACGTGCGGTGCGGAGCAAAGTTACGGAGCTTCTCCTCCTATACCGATTTGTCTGTCTATCGGTCTGTATGCACGATGAATTTTTAATATATTGATTGTCCTATTCACTTAACATTTTCCACATGCATTCTGTGAATTTTACTTGAGTTATTGTGTAGTTCAAAATAACAGAAGTAAAGCAAAATAACAGAAGTAGAGAAAAATAACAGAAGTAGAGCAAAATAGCCGCGCAGCAACAACACTGTAATATAAGGTAAACAATCGAAACAGTGAAAACAAAATATGTGCGAATCTGACAGTGCAACAACATAAGTAAAATTAACTGAATAAGAACCGTTTAGAAAAAAAAAATATTAGAGCCCCTATTCCCATGCTCACAGCTGTGAAGGTACACAAATAAAACGGGTAGAGTTCACTCGAACGCAACGAACTATAACTTGAACTCCAATTCCAGGGAACAAAGACTGTTTTCACTTAATGTTTATGTCAGGAAGTAAAAGTGGTTTGTGTTTGAAATGTTTAATGTTTGTGTGTGTGTTTGTGTGTGTGCACGCGTGCCCTTAATTTGTGTATTACACAGGCTTTTTTTTATATTTGTCTGTGTTTGTTGTTTTATATTTTAGGTCTGTTTCGTGTGAGTGGCTATATGTTTATTTTGTGTACATTTCTAATTTGAGAAACAAGCAGACTCCTAGTTAAGGCGGTTTTCTGCATGTGGTTGTGCTTGAAGATTTCTGCTTTAATCCTAGTTCGTGTCGTGTTTCTGAAGCATGGAGATACGCGGACTGAGCGAGCAAGGCAAGCGAGTTCAGCATACGGTTAATCGTTTTAACGTAAAGCAAACCCTTTACGGCGCAATTGACGTTTTTGTTTGTAATAATCAGTATAGCTCTGGAGAGTGAACAAACTACATGTGGCACATCGATCCACGCAACATACGACTTACTCCGTCTCCAGAGCATTATAACGTATAATACTGATCATTAGGATTTACGTTCGTCACAATCCTTAGAATGTATGCAGTTCTTATACAGTAAAAGAGGTTGAAACGGTTGAAACGGTTAATCGCATGCTCAACTCGCTATCTTTGCTTGCTCAATCTGCGTACCTCCGTGCTCCAGAAACGCGTGTTAACAACATTTTAGAGCCTTTTCCGAGCATCAAAACCAGATGAAACCATTTTCCCTAATTTCCTTGTAATAAGCGTGTGTATTTATTATTCTGATTAATTTCCCTGATATTTTCTGATTAATTTCCCTGAATACCCTAATTTCGTTAATTTCACTGTAATTTCACGAGTGTGTATATATAGTTTTGATGAGCAGCGTCTGTCTCGCTAGCATCAGTTAAGAACAAATGACGTAAACCTTCCCCCACCCTACGATGAGCTTATTCTGGAGAAGGAGGCTTGGGCAAGGAATAATTCTAAAGTTGTCGGAGGACGAAAACCAAGAGACAACTAAAATTTCACATTATAACTAGCGGATGAATTCTTAAAATATGGGGGAGAGGTCGGGGAATTCCCCTTACAGAAGTCTTGCACCCTCTCCCTCCCCCTCCCAAATTACAATCCACGCACTTTTGTAGTTTCGGGGGAAGGTAGGGGGCATTCTCTCGGGCTGGTGGGCCAGTGTATCACTTAGCCAGGATTAAAAGCAACCACCCAAAAAACAAGCATTTGAAACAATTGCGTGAGCTTGACTGAATGTAACAAAATCGCATGACACTGGAAAGTGAACATTTCATAAAAATATTGAACTGTTTATACAGCAGTTTCTGGTATCATACACGGCGATAGCCGCGTATACTGTATATATGATTGAAGTCCTCTCTCCAGCAAAACTAAAACTATTAATTTCTCCGTTTCTATTCAATATATTTCAACCAAACTTGGCCAGACAGTGTAGATAGCAACTTTTCCCAACTTTATACCAACTTTTATACAATTCCGTGCAAGAGTAAAAGTAGGGAGCCGCGCGTAAATTTGAAAACTGTTCACTTGTTGTTGTTCTTGTTCTGGTGTGACACGGTTTCAGAAAAAACTACTACACCTACCGAAAATCCGAAAAATGATCTTAGCCAGAAATTTCCCTGGGCTTCATCCTCACAGAGACCATTTTTTTGATTGGTCGAACCATTCCGGAGTTACGGGATCCTCAACGATCATTTTGATTGTTGTACATCGTTTTAACCATTGTAATTAGGGAACAATGCCACTCAGCAAACTACAGTTCCATTCTTCGTGCACGTGTTATGTCTTTGCTAAAAAGTAGATTGTCGAGTGCGATGTGTTCTGTGACGCTTCGTTTCATACAGAGATGTCTGTTGTAGGAATTGGAATGAGCGTACCATCTCTAAAAGTATCACTGCAGAGGTGCGTGAGTGGTGTGACGTTTAGTACAGCGTGTGAGATGATTGCAATCTCCGTCGCGCAGGACGTGGCATTGGATCTAGCCCTTCCATCCTTTCCTGTTCTTACGGACTCTTTGTCAAGATACAGACGTCTTCGTCAGGCGTGGGCTAGTTTGGATGTCTGTGACCCGATTGTTTATACCATTGGGTGGAAATTCTAGATGGTATCTCGGAATAGTTTTGTGGTTTTCAAGTGGGCGAGGGGAAATGAGCAGGCTGACGGGCTGGCGCGTGCAGTGGCTACTAAGGGTGTCGCTTCGGTGACACCGGTCTTATCATTTAAGGTGCGGAGGCCTCTGCTTCGGAAGTGGAGCCAGGGGGTTTGGCAGCGGGAGTGGGATGGTGCGGAGACTGGGACTGGTGCAGCCAGTTTGCGATATGTGCCTCAATCTGGACAAGTTGCGATTCTCAGAAGTCAAGTTACTCTCCAGGCTGCGCACAGGCCACTCACTCCTGTGAGCGCACCAACAAAAATTTGGCTTGGTGGCTTCACCAGCTTGTCCGTTATGCAATGTTGACATGTTCCCATGGGATGGTGCGGAGACTGGGACTGGTTCAGCCAGTTTTCGATATGTGCCTCAATCTGGACAAGTTGTGGTTCTCAGAAGCCAAGTTACTCTGCAGGCTGTGCACAGGCCACTCACTCCTGCGAGCGCACCAACACAAATTTGGCTGGGTAGCCTCGCCAGCTTGTCCGTTATGCAATGTTGACATGTTCCCAGAACATTTCCTTCTTTGCGTGCCCTGTATATGAGCGTCATCGCGGTTTGATAAGGGGGTGGGTCAGGCAAATGCCAACA
This sequence comes from Lithobius niger, assembly GCA_023313725.1. NCBI lineage: Eukaryota > Metazoa > Arthropoda > Chilopoda > Lithobiomorpha > Lithobiidae > Lithobius > Lithobius niger. The sequence continues at coordinate 70,746 of JAHWFP010020592.1, read as the reverse complement.
CTTCGTTCCCTTTTGTCTGTCACAATGGGTCGGGAGCCGGTACAGAGGTTGCACTCGCTAGCGAGGTACTGCATTGCAACAGGTGTTCAACTATGACTTGCGTGCTCCCTGCACCTCCCACTGGTTCTCTGCTGGTGGTAGATGGCTGTTCTTCTCTGGCTGTGTGCTGGTTCTCTGCGTTTGGTCTACACAGTGGTCAACAATGGTCAATGTGATCAAGTAGTGATGTGGTGTTGTTCTGCTCTTGTATACAGTGGAGAGGGTGAGTGAGTGAGCAGCAGCTGGCTGACGTGACCACGTGGGGAGGTGGTGCTATTTTGTTCCTGTGTGCTGTGGTTTAATGCGGTGGTTTAGTGTGGAGACTTGGTGCAATTGTTTTCTGGGGTGTTTTTGAATTTGGTGTTATGGATTGACGGTAGGTTGCTAAGTTAGTAGTTAAGTAGTTTCGTTGTTGTTTGGAGTTGATGTATTTTGTATGGAGCGTACGACTGCGGGTCACGGCTCCGGACAATAAATTGAATTGAATTGAAAGAATCCGTGTTTCAGCTAAACGCTTATAGATTTAAACCAAACTAAGCTACGTTGTTACTCGAAATTGGCAGCTAGAAACGATAGAATTCCGTATTTATTTCGCAGATGCAAGCTTTCAGAGCTGAGTTGAATTGTTTCAAAGTGGCCAGCAACAATGGACTGCATGCATAAACCTTTGTAGTGCGACGCCATAGCCGTAAAAAAGTTACACGGATTACAAACAAAAACATCAAGTGTGCCGTAAAAAAGGGGGTTATATGATTGAATTTACACTTGTTAAAATGTACACGGATAAAAGTTGATGATTTTTAATTGAAATAATCAAATGTACAATTGAGAAAATTGCATCTGTTTAAGTGCTGTTGTGCTTTACGAATCATATATTTAAAACGTAAAGCACAACAGCACTTGAACAGATGCAATTTTCTCAATTGTACATTTGATTAAAGTAAGGTTTCACGTGGACTAAAGAGTACAGCAACACTGCAGTATCTGAACCCTAACAGAACAGTTTATTTGTGTTCCTTTGCTGTTCTGACTTTGGATCAGTTCAACCTTACCTTAAGCATCAAACGAGTTCATTTTTGTTTTCTAATCCAGCAAGCACTGGTACAACCATAACAATCAATCAGTTTAAATCCCATCTATAAAAAGTAAATAAATAAACAAACCTCGTTTCATTTGCCGTTGACGTAGTCGTTCGATTAATTTTTTTAACGATTTTTTGTTTGTTTCCACTACTACTTCCTCGGAAGTGGGAAAAAGCTTCACATGCACTGCATACTGTGTAGTGTTAAGAATGCATATTTGGAAAGTGTAGTTCGAATTAACAGAGAGTAAATAAAGTTTAGATTTATAAGTCGACTAATAACTAGGGCCGTCGTCTTTTTTGCTGTCGACATAATGGAGCGGGCTCCGCTTTTTTTGCTGCTTGGATCATTCCACCAGGCAAAGGCAGCCAAAGTAGCTAGCTACTTTATCTGGAGAGTATCATGAAAACGTTATTGATGTATATTTCTCTCTGTGAATGTGGATACTCATACTTTAACTTTTAGTTTTTTCTTTTTCCCTGCACCTTTCCCTTACATTTTCCACAATTTGAATTTCGGCAGCGTTGGGATTTAACCTAAGCATGACAAAAATATTAAGGCTGGGCCGATCACCTTTTTTCTGCCCAAGCCGATCATTAAACGAAACTGGCCGATACCAAATCCTGACCCGATTACCGATACCAAATCCCCCAATAAAATAAAAAAAATTGCTTTGTAATTTCTAAACAATAAGAGACAGCTGCTTGGGGTTTGGACCATTGGAAAGGTGGTGAAAAAACGTAGAAAATGGTGTATTCAAACGTCAAAATCGGTCGATGAAATGTGAAAATATCTTCAATTTGGTTTATTACCAATCTCTCTGGATTTTGTATACCGATGCTGATTTCTACCGATGTTGCAAATGTCGGTAAGGAATTATGTGAGGCATTCTGAATTGGTAATCGGGAACGGCCCAGCCTTACAAAATATGCTTTTAGTTGCTCACAGTTCACAGACAACGCTACTCACAACTATAATCAACAATCAATCTTTTGACAATCGGATGCGTTTAACAATTAGAATCGGCTTCACCGTCTCGTTGTTGTTTGGATTTTGGCTCTTCCCATTGGTCCATTTTGTCATCCGGATGGTTCGTCAACCCCATGTCCGATTCTGGAATTTTTTTTTGATAAACCTTGTTCAGACTTCCATGCTACTGCATGCAAAGTGCAGTTTGGATAGTCCTAGTGGGTTTTGCGTGATGCGCGGTCTAAGATTACATTGCAGTGTCTTCATAGTGGAGCTACGCTTCAATGAAATTTAATGTGCGTCAATTTTGTGCGTGATGTTGATTTTTGACCATAAAATTGTGTTACTTTATTATGCCTAAAATTGTGCATAGTTGCTTCACACTTATACTTTCCTTCAAAGCATGGTAACCGTTCAATTTTGGCCTACCACTATTCCATCATTCGCATGAAACCTTGGTAAAAACATGCAGGGGTAATTCACAACTGTGTTGTTTGTGAGTCACTCTCACCACAGCGAGTTTTGATGCATTGTCGTCTCACTTTTACAATTTAGATTTTGTTTGTTTGTTGCTGTAGCTTTTCTGTAACCCTTCAGTAAATATACATTGATTAACAAGATGGTGATGCCCCCTGTCGCTGGACGAAACATCCGACACGTGCCCATCATCAGACAGAAAGAAGAAACCAAGTCAGGAATAGAAATTGCTGGATTACGCCATGTCACAATGAAGAATTCACCGACATGGTCGAGGGTTTGTTGGTTCGTCATTTTCTCAGCATCTTTGGGTTTATGCTGTTACCAAATAGCTGAAAGAGTTGCCTACTTTCTGGAGGAACCATCAAAAATGGACAGTTACTACGCCTACAATCAAACTTTGGAATTTCCATCAATTACCGTATGTCCTTACATTAAAGGCAGCTGGTTTCCAAGCATCAACCACGATCTAGCATATGATAATTTCCATGTGTTCTCACCTGAAAATATCACTAAGCTGGAGACGTATGACTTCATTCCTGTTGACGATCTTTGGAATATCTCCCGTATGAATTTCCGACAGTCTGAGATGTACATAGACGACGTGAGTATTCTTTTTCCTTACAGCATTATTTTTCTCGGATTCTTCTGGTCTTGTTTTTTGTAATGTATTCCACTGACCACTAAGTAACCGAACCACTTGGTTCCTCATGTAAGAGCATGACGTAAAACATCACATAAAACATAAGCACTGCTTGGGGATACACAAGAATTCCAAGGCTTAACGGTGCTCACCGACCACGAGGCAGTTGAGGCAGTTGCCTCAGGGCCCCAGAGAAGTACTATTCCAAACGATGCCCCCAACAATGCATTTCTCATTATGTTTTATACTTTTCACTATTGACAACTGTTCGACTGTTGCTTTGAAGAAATTTTAATATTAAAAAAAGAAATTATTTTTCTTTTACATTCGGTATAGTTTATCATTTCTCCTGGCATCGTAGAAAGCTGCACAGTATTGCATCTGTAGTTTTTCGTTTACCGCATTCACAAAATCTTGCCTTGGACCAATTGCCCTGCCACGTGGGCCTCATATTAGGGTTATAGGGACCCCATATCAGAGTGAGGGGGGCCTCACATGAGGATAAGTGGACCCCATATCAGGGTGAGAGGACCTCGTATTAGGATGAGGGGCCCCATATCAGGGTAAGAGGTCCTGGTGTTAGGAAGAGGGGCTCAATGTTAGAGAGCCATCTTCAAAGGTGTGCCTCGGGGCCACTACATGGGTTAATAAACCCCCTGAGATTGGCACCATCTGTCTGTGATAATGATAAAGCTTGCAGTAAGTGAAGGAATCCACCAAGAAATGCTTGCAGAGAAACAAACATGAGCTAAGTATACGTAGATTATTATTTGAAAATCTGGTGCATCCTTAGGCATCAGGAATCAAGCTGAAGGTACAACAGCGGAAGCCACGGTATGTTCTTAAGATTTTCCTTTGCTGAACATGCACATATAAAGCCGCAATTGACACATTTCATGCCCGACTACAGCTTCCACCGGGCTTCACGGCATCAAATACTATACCTGGTGAAAAAGCACTTCAAAACAAGAAATATGAATGGGATAGCCCACAGTGAAAATCCTGAATTTAGTTGTCAAGGAGCACCCATCAGTTCCTGTTACTCCAATTCCTGAACTGATTGTTTAAATTGTCTTCATAATTCTCGCTGCTAATTTCGAGGCTCCTTTCAAGTTTTAGTATCAGTACGACTTTCACAACTCATCATTTGAGCCGAAACTTGCCCGTCCCTACTTTCACAGTATTTTTATGTTAAACAAAGTCTCATGTGGGTCTTCACCCATCGGCAACAAGTTCTGAACATACGTGTATATATATATATATATATATATATATCTAAAAACCTAAATGCTGTAGCTACAAAACTGGAGGTTCCATTCATCGTTTTGACTGAATTCAGTGATCAAAAACAAGAAATTTGCTTGGTGTCCATATTCTCGTTTACTTTGCTTTTCTTTGGTGATTACCATGGAAAGACGGAACACACATATGTTTTGGAAACAAACATGAAACAGCATAAAAATAATTCTTCTGTCAACTTTGAAGCTTCTATTAACCATTTAAAACCTGTCACAACCGATTTTCTTTTGCACTCGTTTATTATAATCTTGGCGTTAGGAGCAGAAAGACCGCTAACACCCTCCGGTGGAAAGTAAGCAACAGCTGGCCTTGTTCAAGAGACTTGCCGAAAAATAAGACCATAGCCATTGTGTGCTCTTTTGTTGTAACTTTTTGTCGCTTATTTGTTTGAATCCGTTTGCGTTCATGTCAGTTAGTACAGCAGTACTACTATTCCATGGGAACAGCCCTGCTGGCCGGGCCTGTGATGTAATTGAACATTATATTATATGAAGGCAAACCAAGCAGTGCTACATAAAAATACAAACAACGTTTCGGAAATTTTCAATTTTCGTCATCAGGTTAGCACTAAAATTAAAGCATGGCAAAAGCCACTAAGTCATCCTACGTTAAAAGCATAAAACAGTTATTTAAAACGGATAAAAACCACCAATTTCTCCCCTCAAAAGAGGCAGCAACTGCAGCGGAAAAGTACGACCCACCTGCTCCATTGGAAAACCAAGTCGCGAGGCAAGGTGTATGCAAATCATGGTCATGTGGTTCATAGGGGTGATGCATTCGTTATGGGGGTTGTACAATATGCCGGCCAAAAGAGTCGAGTTTAAGTGTTTTAATTACAGGAAAATATTCTTTAAGATATTTATTATCTGGCACTAAGTGGTTATGTATAGGTGATGTATGTGTATGGATGACAAGCATTTCAAGATTAATTCGTGCTCTAGTGTGTTTTTCTCGAAACAAGATTTGGACCTTGTCCAAGTCGGGGATGTGGCCAGTTGCGTATTTGTCAGGCAACGTGCCTGTTGAAAGGCAGTGCTGGACTGATGAATTGGATTCGATTTTTAATTTAAAGTTTGATTTATGGGATGCCATACATTCCTTAAATTTTTGAAGGGATTGTCCTACATATGTAGCAGTACAGGTTGGCTCCGTACAGGGATTTCGATAAACAGTATTGCGTGCTTTAACTTTATTGCTAACCTGATGACGAAAATTGAAAATTTTCGAAACGTTGTTTGAATTTTTATGTAGCACTGCTTGGTTTGCCTTCATATAATCTGTCACCGTGCTATTTACTCCATTGCAATGTAATTGAACACACTGAACATCCTTTTTGAAGTTTTATTTCTTAGCCTGCTTTGGTAGGCTTGACCCCCTTGAAGCGCGGGCTTATGGGCTATTTTTGGATACAAGAGTTTTTTTTTTCACCAGTATCCAGAATTTCAAATTCGTGACAAAATCAAAACTCGAATTCCATAAGTTTTTCTTTGGAATAATAGAACTATGGAACTATATGTATGGAATGCTTTGCCTCGTAATGTCAACAGTGCGTTTCCCTTATTTACGTCTAGAGTGCAATAATTGGATCTTTCACAGTTTCTGTTAAGCTTTTACGATTTTATTTATTGATTTAAAATTGGTTTTATTTCTTTCTTTTTAAATTACTAATTATTTTAGTATTTTTTAAAAACTAAACATTAACTGTATACGAATATATGTGGACAAATGTTCCTGTTACGCTTGTATGCAAGATTATGCGCTAGTTGCTTAATTCACGTTGCATTGCACTTGCGCCATGCTCGCACACAACCCATCCCTGCTCACAGGGTTTTTCTCTCTCTTTCTCTCTGTAAGAATGATTGCAGTTTTCTCAAAGGGTATTTTACCCTTTAAACAATTTGTCTTACTAGGACTATTCTTTCAGGGTAAAGACAACCACAACAATCAGAGCACCTCGGTTGATGTTTCTGAAGTCCAAACTACTTTAGGAACCTGCATAAAATTCACACCCAGTAAGTCGTAATTCTAACAGAAAAATTATTTATGGTATATAACATTTATGTTTAAGTTAAGCTATGATAAGATGTAATGAATTCTTAACTCGTACTCGATGGAGTAGCTAAATCTTTTTATGTGGAAAATTACCAGGTGGACACATGGTAGGGTATCCCTAAAGAAGTGTAATTTAAAAAAAATAAATTTTCAATGAAACACACGTTTTTTTCGTCAGAAACACATCTCCATCAGCAGAAGACGATCTCCATTTCACAATGGGCATTGTGTGATGGAGGCATGCCTCGAATGATGGCCTGTTTTTCTGACGAAGATAACGTGTGTGTTGTTGAAAGTTAACTAAAGAAGCGATTTGCTTTAAGGGATACTGCCTATCCACCTGGAAATATTTCATACAAATAAAGTTACGCTCGTTTTTCCATGGAGCAGTTCAAGGCCTGGGGCTTCCTTCCCACTGCGCACAAAAATGTTAAAACTATTTTTGCTACAAAGTGTGATGATCAGGGTATTATAGTGTTCGTGGCCTATCTTGAGTTCTCCGCAGAACGAACACAGATAATCGATTGTACGTTTTCAGTAGAAGTGTGCCTTGTTGATTTCCAAGATGGTTACAAAGACAATGGCGGTCGTGGATTAGAGCCACCCCATCCGGGAAGACGTAGCCGCTCACAAAATACTTGCACGACTCCAAGATACACAGCGCACACAATAATTTGCTGCATTAAACAAAATTGTGTTCGTATTCCCAAACGTAGGTTACCCATGTTTTTATCATTATCATGATTTTGTAATTTCAAGACAGCTACTTATTTTTCAGTTAAAATATAACTAATAAGAGTTGGACTGATCCAATACAAAAATAGCAATCGTGTACCAACTTCCAAATGCCAATTTTTTTTGCAAAAAGATTTAACTGAAACTCATAAAAAAAAAACATGAGTTGGCTAACTGGGTTTGAAATAAAATAAAAAAAAAAACACGTCAGTATTTAATTTAACAACAACTATCGACGATGTGAATACTGCTACTAAAGTTTATGACGGTGAAGGGGCTGCTGAACTGTTGGCTTCGGTGCAGCAGCTGCACCACCTGTGCTTTTGGTATCACCACCACTGGTCGAACTCTGTTCTCTTGAAAAACGCTAGTATCTAGCAGTTTGTAATAAGAAGTTGGCTTTGCTCATTTTCATTTTATGTCCATACAAGTCATTTTGGTTAGGGACTCCCCCCCCAAAAAAACAACTAAAATTCAATATGGTGGCCATTTTGCAAAATGGCAGACTAAATCTTAAAATAGCGTACGTAAGCAAGTTCAGTGTCGTTTTCAATATGTTTTTGGTCAGAAAAGTTAATGGAATTATTTTAAAATATTTATTTTAATAAATTTAAATTTAATAAATTTAATAAAAGCAAAAAATACAGGGTGTCCCAAAAGTTCCAGTCCAGCCTCATAATTTTTGAAGGGGTTGAAAGAAGACAATAAAACCCTGGCAGTGTAGGTTTGGTTAAAGGATCTAACTTTGTGTACAACCGGCATTTTGCCTGCCCCCCCCCCCCCCCCTGGAGGGGCCCCAAGGGCCCCAACTCAGAAATGTCCAATGGAATATGGGGGTAAAGGTATACTCTATTTGAAAGGTCTTCATTAGCCGAGTAAAATGCCGCAATGAGAGCTTCGATACAGTGAGCCCAACCAAAATGGTGGCCGGTCAAACATTAAGATTTTCGTCTGCATCCCTTTGTATTACTCAGGCTAACGACATCATAAAAAGACGTCGGTGGCAGCAAAATGCTTCGTTCAATTTAGTTGGATTACACCCACAGTGTGATTTAAAGTTTGAAATCCAGAGTGCGGGCTTCAGTGCCCCCCCCCCCCCCCCCCCCCTGCTAGCTCTCTCTAGGTCCGTGAGCAAGTATCTTAAATTAGTAATTCCTTTCAAGCCTTTGAACGTTTGATGAACACAAAGTTTAACTAATGGAAAATGTTCACCGTCCGAGTTTTATGTTTCGTTTAGCCACTTTACGCTGTTGCGAATCAAGGTCGGTCAGATTATTATTACAAGAAAACCCGAGGGGGAGGGGGTGACACTGAAGCCCAGACTTTGGGTTTCAAACTGCAAACGATGTTATGGGTGCAATCCAATCAAATTGAGAGATGGATTTTGCTGAAGCAATCGTCCCTTTGCGTCATCTTTAGCCGGAGTACGACATAGGGATGCAGAGGAAAATCCTAATGTTTGACTGGCCGCCATTTTGGATGTGCTCATCGTATCGAAGCTCTCATTGCAGCACCTAATGAAGAACTTTCAAATAAGGTATTCCTTTACCCCTCATTCCATTGGAAATTTCTGAGTTGGGGCCCCTGGGTCCCCCCCCCCCTCAGGGGGGGGCAGGGGAAATGCTGGTTGTACACAAAGGTAGATCCTTTAACCAAACCTACATTGCCTGGGTTTCACTATCTTCTTTCAACCCCTTCAAAAGTTTTGAGGCTGGACTGGGACTTTTGGGACACCCTGTTTAGTCTACGTAAATTGAACTATAGTTAGGAAAAAATGGATATGAAATCAGTCCTTAATTTTCAATGTCAAGTGTCTACAAATGCCTCACCTTTTACTCTCTGATCAGTAGCCTTTAAACACTTTACCTTGCAGTTCTTACACAGCACTGCACATGGGATGTCAGCATTTTTGCAGCTGCAGCGTGATTTGCATAGAGCTTACAGTTGCAGCGGACCAAACCCCTGCAACTATCCCATATTGGTGAAAGAGATGATCACAGTGGCGTCTGTATTACCACGATTTTTTTACCCAACCGTGTTCTGAAGGTGTAGGTAAGATCGGATTTGCAATATGGACTGCTCCACTGTATGGCTACACTGATAAGCAGCCCTTAGTAATATGCCTATGGAAGGCAGTTGCAGTAGGAGGTGCACTTTCTAGCAGTCTAACTTTTGAAGAAAACGATACTCATCTTGCTTCAGTAATGGACATGCCACCACATTCAGTATGTAAAGCAGAACAAAATAAGATTGAAGTGTTTGCTGAAGTTGTCCACTTAGATAATTCGTAGGGTTTGGTAGTGCTAAAAAGAAGCTTGTAGCATCTTCACATTTTTCCCAGCAATTCTAGGCACTTTTTCCCTCACCAGCAGAAAATGATGACGTAATGTCACAAGCGGCGATAGCGTCGAAACTTCTTAGAGCAACCCTACGATATCTGAGTAGCTTTTGTACGATTTTTCCATAGCATCTCTGTGATTATGCTGTGCACAGATAAACGGCGTGTTTGAATGAATGTCAAATATCCACAGTCTCCAAGGCCAAAGCTTTTCAGTAAAACATAGAACGGACGGGCACGCCGTGTCTACAGTTCAGATCAGAGCACTGATTGTGCCATGTGAAACAATATCCACGGTGTGAAGTATGACGCGTCTAATATCAGCATCAGCTTCTAATATCGAAAATGTTCCATGTTTGGGCATGATGATAAAAATGTTTCACCATCATTCATCACAAACTCAAAACCACTCCTGTACTTTACCATTATTCAAGCTTACAAAGAAAAAAGTTCCTGTTTTGATCATTTCTAAGGAAGCAAGCCCAGTTTTTCGTAAGCACTTTCAGTCGCTAGTCAGCGCATTCCTATTCCCCTTTTCTCCCGTGTAAGCTTCTCGATTCTATCTTCAGAGAAAGTGTCCCAGACGAAATCACCTTTGCTACAGACGTGTTGTCAATTACTTTTTCAGTGTACTGGTGAAGCTCATCTGTGCGTTACTCCGCTTATGTTTTGAATGTCCTTGGAGGGAGCATGTTGATAAGAGTTGCACCATCGAACACAACATCATCGCAATGACCTTTGAAAGCAGCACCTACATCAGCTACTGTTTCAAGAATAGAAGCGAGATCGTATTTTGCGCATACCCGATTTCCTCCAACTACAGGTAGAGAAGGAGGAAACGTCTGATTCTCATGTTTGAAAAACATTTCTAAATCTAGCTCACAATATTGGACAACAGTGAAAAGTTTTGAAAGCAGGTTGACATCATTTTTTCAGAGCTTTTACTACTCATAATCTATGGATCGGTCTTGCCTTTAGATTTGCTCACCACTTCTTCTTATTCAACTTAATATGGGAGAAAATACCTACACTCGGGTTCTGTTAAAGTCATTTTTTGATGAATGTACCGTACGATAGCGTTTTGCCCATCATCTTTAAGGTTTTGAAGAGGTGTCTCTCTACCAGAGTTTGTTACAAGACTTGTACGAAGAGAAATAAGATAACCTAGTCGGTCTTTCAAAAGGACTGCACACATTTAAAAAAGAATCAGTCTACAGTCTTGTCTTGTTGAGAAATTTCTTTTGTTATGATTCGTATTGTTCATGGTGGAGAGATTGCTTGAGTTTAGCACCAAGAATGCTGAAATCATCAACTAACCTAGTTATCTCTGGATCAGCCAAAGCGTACTGCATGAGAGCTTTTGAATCTTGAATCTTGATACAAACGTTTTGTTGCTCATGGGCTTGATCTACTGCAGTGGTTGAAACAGTCCGTTTCGTCTTTCGGAGTACAAAGTTTCCTTTTGAAAATTCTTCATGCATTGTACTTGCTTGCTCAGGAATTCTTCCAGATCTTTCATATGAATGCTCAACCAGCGTGCACTGCAGGTTAAAATGGTCAAAAATGCACCATGGGTTCATTTACTTGTGGCGTTCTTTGAAGCAACTGGAATCTCTCCCGCAAATTGAATATACGAACCTCTAGGTTCGGGACTGTTACTCAATAAGGAAGGCTGGTGATTCACTGGATCTTTTTCAACCCTCTTTTGATAGTTGAGGTCTTAGTGACTACTATCATAGAACAGAATAATTAGTTTACAGAGACTGCATATAGTTATATGGTGCATTGTTCTATCCTTCTTTGCGTGTATTACCATCATACATACAAGTGCTGACGTTACAGACATTATCCCCGAGTTTGGCAATAACATAGGACCCGCCCAATCCCGCAAAGCTATGTTAAATAAATTTGAGGAAGTCCTGCTCAATATGGAAATGTCAAATAATAATAATAAGATTGTTTTCTCTATACAAATCTGTCCAGTTCCACTGTAACAATTTTGCCATAGTGTAGAGTGATTGGTCCACTGTAATCTCAACATCTTAATGGAATTAATGTGTATAGTGATATTCATAGTGATGTTAACGGTATGACTGACTGAGCATTCATACAGAACTAGAACTCTCAGTCGACAATCAGAGAAGACCTTGAACTGTAGGAATAACATTTTGTATTTTGGCTTTGGTAGCGTGGAACCCGGATCAACATAGACTCAGAGAAGCAACACCGCTTTCTGGTAACATGACTGATGTGGCTTAGCAATTCATTTTCTCTCAACCACTGTTGCATTATACCTTCAACAGCTATTAATTTGAGGCTTCCGGAAGAGGACTGTTAATTTGAGGAAGAATCAGTTTTTACAAGGCTTTAAACCTTTGGCATATAAAGAATGCATGCAAAGCAGAGGGAAGTGCTTGAAAACGCTCTGTCTATATCTGGTTATGTGAACTTCTGGTGGTTCATTAAGTCCTGTGAGCTCCATCAGTTTTGTCCTGTACATTTATAACGCAATCATCATAAGGAATATGCACTCACTCTCTTCAGAGACTCGTTTATCACTTATAAATGATGCAACGTGTAGAGCTGCACTGGAGTGACAGACAGTGTGTTCTTCGTCATCTTCTTGTTGACTTATGATGTCTACACATTTTGCTTTGTTGCACAGGTTGACTAAGGATGTGTCGAGGTATTTAGCTGCCGAAGCAATTAAATCCGTGTCTTCCATTATAGCATGAATATTAGTGTTATCCAGGAGTAAATATTTTCACGAACATGTTCATCAACTGTCATCATTGCAATATTCATAACGGGCTAATTCCAAACTGGATGTTTACTGCATAAAAAACAAACACAGTTCAGTCTTGGAGATGGAGTAGATGCTCGATGTTTTCTGGTGTGACGTATGTGATGATGATTCCCCACATGATTGCGGGTTACTTTGAATTGTAACTTTCTATAGTTTGTTCCACATTTTCTTTGCAGAAAACTGACTGTATGACGCCACGTTTCGTTCCACTACGAGTGCAAAAACACGGAAATATCCCATTCGTAGTCTCTAACGGTAACTTTGTAGAGTCTGCAAGCGTGATAATCACACGTTTTTGCACTCTTAGAGCAAGGAAACAGGTCGTCATACCGTCAGTTTCCTGCAAACATAATGTGGAATAACCTATAGTTACAGGACTGTGAATGTTGAATTGCACAGTTCAGATTTATTGTGTTATATTTAAGTGCAGATTATTTATGCCTTACGTCTTTCAAAGGTATTTTATTCCTTCTCGTTCGTCAAAATAATATATTTTGACATTATTTGGTGAGCCTCCAAGTTCTTTATATATCACGAAGTTGTCTGATAGTGTCCTTTGCCCCACATTCCGTTGTTGCGGATCACGAGGTTTAGCTGGATAAATGAGGTCACTTTGTAGTTAGCACAGACAGGATTTACTCCAGTCAAGCCCAGAAACTACAACTTCTGGGGAGGCGAGATCGCCATCATAGCCGTCTTATCTATCAGTTCATCTGCAAAAATCATATAAAAAGCCTTCTAAATTGTGGAATATTTAAGGTGTCTTAAACAGCGGTACATGAATAAAATGTTTCATTAATGCAGAGTTGCATCGAAAAATATATTTCTTGTAAACAAATTTATTGAACACATGCTTTTAAATAGTTCCATTGCATTTTCTGACCAAACCAAATTGAGGCTTCATTTTAAGATTTAGTCCGCCATATTTGAAAACGTCCGTCGTATTGATTTTTAATTGATTTTTTTTAAATAACAGGCATACTTCTAAGTAACGCAGTGAAAACATCACCAATACTGTTTGCGCATGCCATTTTTATGATTTAGTCTGCCATTTTGGAAATGAAACTGTGTGTTTGTTAGTCTGCAGCCGTGCTCTTAGACCGCTTTTCAGATAGGGAGCAGTACACACACTAACTTCTAAGAAAAATAAGTAAGAATACTGATGTAAACGTTCGCAAAAAGTTTTAAGGGGAACTTAGTAGCCCGAGTTCCGTCAGATATGATAACGGGACAAAGAAAGAATAAATCACAAGGTATTAACGATTACCAGTTAAAAACTGGCCTTGTGAGAATACAAGATACATTAATCCGAAAAAATTAATCCCCCGACCTCGTGATTTATTCTTTATTTATCTTGTACTATTTCTAGTATGGAGCTAAGAAGTAAGTTGCATTCCCTCCTTGAATTCCCGCTCCAGTAGCCCAGTGGTTTGTGCACAAGGCCTATATGCGGGGGTTCTGGAATCAAGTCCTAGTTCGGAATCAATGAAATTGTCTTTCTTTCCTGCTCAGATTAGTAACTTCTATTCTCACAAGGACGCTCATTAATGCAAACTGTTTGCTTTGCTAAATGATAACGGGAACTTAGAAGTCGATTTGCTACAGAAAGTACTCCGTGATGGTCTGCTCAGCTGAATATTGCTACACAGAACCCCATAGGGTCTGATACAATATCTGTGATATACAGTAGTTAGAACCCCTCTAGCCAGCCATTTTGCAACCAATCCGCCCAACTCATGCGTGTATTTTAATATGATTTTTTTAAATTAAAATTTATTGCATTTAATACTGAGACAGGTTTGTTTACTTGTAGTGCAGAGGATGCTAAATATAAGTCTGCTGATTTTAATATTAACATTCCTTTGAAATGAACTGAATACTGTAGAGATGAGTCTTGGTCAGGTAAAAAAGCCATAGATTTTCCAATGGTTCAATTCCCGCTCAAGTAAGTACAAAAGATAACACAACTCCTCAGATTGCTATTTTTTCATACAGGATGGTATTATGGTAAAAATAATATACTTTTATGTTCAATCCAGAAAATTGACTTTTAAGAGGTTTCTCACTTTAAAGTCAATTTTCTGCCATTGATAAAATTTACACGTTTACTTTAAGATACATAATACATTGGACAACTAGCCAGTAGCCACCACAGGCAAATTAAGTTAAAACATGGTAGACAACTTGCATTTGCAGCTGTTCTGGAAATGACTTTTTAAATTAAATGATTGGCAATTTTGTTTGGAGCCCTGACATTACTATCATTAGTGCCGACAATAAAGTGCTCCAAACTTCGATATTAGGGCAGCTTTCAAAAATTTCCTGGTATTTTTATATCCAGTTGGAGGGCCGTTTAGGAGAATGAAAGCTCTTATCTATTGTGTCCACTTCACAGTCACTGCCATCAAAGCTTCACACCGTCATTTCATAAGTATACGGTGTCAATGTTTTTAATCACAGAGGAGAAAAAAAAACCACCCACGTTTTCGATCTGCAGCAACAGAAAAAAATCTGCATACCGTCTTTCTGCTACTGGGCTATTTACCACTAATCAAGCTGATTTGGCTTCCTGTCCTGTTTCCGAATACTCAGTATTGTTTATACTATATTCCACTTGATGGTACTAATACCGATTTCGCATTGGTAAATTCAAGTGGCCCTGGCCGTGGCCAGGAGGGCTGGGCACCTTTTTATTAACCAATGCAAAATCGGGCCGGCCCGGCTTACACCAATGGTACGGCCAAGACCACTTTATTAACTAACGCGAAATCAAATTAGGACGGAGCTGGCCGGCGCCGCTTAAATCAGAATGGTTTATGAATGGTGCTGCTGTGTAGCGGCAAAAAGTGGAAAGTGTCAGCTGCCACAAACCGACACGTGGCGGTGCTGTAAATTGTGATCAGCGAGTCGTGGAATTAACCAACGCGACAGCGAGCTGGCCGGACCAGCACTGGCCTTGATTGGCACTGGCCGGCCCGCCCCAGTCTGGCCTGGCCGCTTGAATTTACCAATGCAAAATCGGTATAAGAAGTGGCTAGAAGTAGCTAGAACTCAGGCTTCTTGTGAGTTACTAGCCATTAGCAGTTAACTGACGCTAATTATGTAACATTCTTACTCATTTTCAGTGCGAAATCTGCTGTATATAGGAGCAGACACTTCACTTACAGTTGCTGGCCATTTTAAACCACTAGACGATTTTGCTGCTGTAAGTTAATACACCAAATCGTGAAATGGATTGTTAATTATAACTAAAAACTAATTTAAGATAGAAATACTCTGCTTTTATTTTCTTCAATACTAAAATGTATGAGAAGTGTTGTGCTTAAAATTGCATAAATCAGTGTCTGATCACCATGGTATTCCATAAACC
Organism: Lithobius niger; assembly: GCA_023313725.1. Taxonomy (NCBI): domain Eukaryota; kingdom Metazoa; phylum Arthropoda; class Chilopoda; order Lithobiomorpha; family Lithobiidae; genus Lithobius; species Lithobius niger. The sequence goes on along the minus strand of JAHWFP010020592.1, from coordinate 54,936 downwards.
TTTCCCCTAAAGATGGCAGCCTCCAGTCTTCCCCACAATTCTGGTTTGCAAGCCGTGTTGCTTTCATTCATTGCAAGTAAATTCGTATATCACTTAAGTTGCAACGTTCCCTTCATTTGTTGCTATTCTCCTGTAACTGTTTCATAAAATGCACGAACCCATACAAACCTCCTCAGCTCAGGCTGCTTTTTTCCCCAACATGGAGACATTCGATTTCCAGCACGATTCTGGCCTTAATGATTCAATTTGCCAGCACTTCACATTAGAGAAAGGCGAATAATACCTGTGCACTATGCATAGTAGTGATCGAGTTGTATTTTTTAATTCTTGCTAGAAAGGATATTTTATCGTTTCGTTTCTTTAACATTTACAAATATCGAATTTGCTAAGTATTTTTCTAAAGGGAAACCCAAAATCTCAATCTCCAATCTCCATCACTATTCTAGCTGTGTATGATCGGCGTAGTTTTAGTACTTCTATTACAAGATTCGTTGCTGTTGTCTGTCACTCAAGGGCACCCATACTTCCCGAAAAACGTTAAAGCATTCATGTGAGGCCACCTTTTATTATTTCAGTTCATTACTTACGTTTTTATGAATTTTTAAGTGAGTTAATTTTTTTTTTGTGATTTCGTACTTTTCCTATTCCTTCAACTTCACCTCAACATACTTAGCTGTTTCCAACCTATTCTCTAGTATTCATACCCATTGGAACTTTCTACAGTATTCCTCCCCATCGGAACTTTCTACAGTATTCCTCCCCATCAGAACTTTTTACAGTATTACTCCCCATCGGAACTTTCTACAGTATTTCTCCCCATCGGAACCACCACACAATGGTGCCCCGCCCCAGTGCCACAATTAGGAGTGGTGCTAAGGGTGAAAAAATTCACGAGACTGGGGGCCAAAAATGGCCTCAATTTACGATTGTTTAGTCTGGGCACGAGAGGGGGTACTTTTTGTAACTTATTTTTTTTTAAATAAATGATACTGGTTAAGAGAGAAAATTTTATCCGGACGTATTTAAAAAAAAACTGTTGAAAGAAGGTCTAAAGCTGTCATTGGCGAGAACTGTGAGATGTGTAGTTTGAAAAAAAAATGTTCACGTTTGAGATTATAGTTCGGTGCTCGCAGCAGCTTGTGCCTTCCCTGCATTTGCTCCATGCTTCCCAAGGGAGACGCACCTCATCTTTGGGAAACGTTGTACTTAGTAGCACTGAACCATGTGTGCTGCAAAGCTACTATTAGTGATGCGGTGATTGTTCGAATTTCTTTACATGCAGCAGGAAACCCAAAATTAGTCTACCTTTCCAATGTGTTAGATAGCCGGCCTCTCTTGTAAGGGGGTAAGAAAGGGATAACCAGATAGGTCTAAGGTTTGGGATTATGCAGCGCCATTTCAAGAAGCGGTGCCCTTTTAATACCTTTGGTCACATGCCAGACTTGCAACATTTGGTGCTTATGGCCCCACTGGGCAAAAGGTAAAGAAAGTGCCACCTGCCGTAGAAAGGTTGGGAACTAGAGTCCGGCCACTGAAAGAATGACTCGGCGTTCGTCGAATATCGCCCATGTTTGCCACTACGATAGGTGCACCTTGCCGACAGCGAGTTCAATCGAGCTCAACATGGCGTCGAATTCGGCTTCGTTAGGGAAGCGCGGTAACACAGTCAAGCTCGAGAGATAATTTAAAACGTCGTAAAGTATTTCGAATCTAGGGTGAGTGAATTTGGAGAGTTTAAAACAAACACACAATCCAGAATGTGTGCAATATGGCTGCTACTGTGTCGTGAGGTTTTTCTATACGGCTCCTGCAAGGTGCGTTAAGCCTATAAGCTTTTCCGGGCAAGTGATGTAGAGACGTCGGGGGTAAAAACGTCAGCGTCTATCACCCATTTTGCAGCTCCGTTTTTTTCGACACGTGACACGTCAATAATAAGTTGTACACATGCATGCAAGCAGTGATTTAGGAGTGGGGACCGCACTCTAGTTTGCCTTTTTTTGATGGTTGTGATCGGTGTTAGCAGCAATTAAAGTAAGCGGCGGCGCCAAATTGGGACGGCGGTGAGGGGGAAAACGATGCGCTGATTCCTTGTTTCGTTTAGGGTTCAAAACGTTTGTGCAACACTAAAGGCTTAACGTCTGGATACAAGAAATCTTACGAAATAATCGGGAGTGGACAAAAGACGATGTTGATTTGCAACTACACTTTGTACCGGTTACGTGTGTAAACAAGCGAGCGGTCGCATTGAAATGTATGCTTATCTGACAACTAACACTGTCAATGTATTACTACAAGGATTTGCACACGTTTCAAGGTCGCACGTGTGAATTTATTGTTAACTATTTTCGCATCACCAACACAGCCGAAATCACGAGACTGCTTCTATCGATTTCAGTCGTAGTCCAACAGTTTTTCGTGATAGTTTGCTTTTTTTAGACACGTGGAAATAAATTCGTATTTTTATTCTTAATTCGTCTTATTTTACTTTATTCCTATGAATTAAATAAATTCTTAAATAAATTAAAAGTATTTAATTCAATATTTGTTCAATGTTTGTTTCAATTATTTTGTTTGTTTGGCTTTTAAGCAGCTGAATTTGGATGGCTTGCCTGCGTTACTTGTTGTTGCCTAGCAACCACTAGAGGAGGATGAGTGATACGTTACGCGCGACGTTTAAGTACGAACCTTCTTTTTAAATCGTTTTTAAAAGTACTTCTACTGGAGCAAACATTTTCTCACTTCACTATATTATGAGATGAACCATAAATTATTTCATGTGTTGTACGTAGCCATCATCATTCCCATTGAATTCAAAGCACGGGCGAGCTCGATTCAATCGTATTCGCAGCTGTCTCTAGCGACAGGAACTCCCTGGACCAAGCTCATAATATTGCGTTGCCAAACCATACGAAATCTACATACAGTATAAATGTGCCTTCGTAACGGGTAATGGAGAGCACACCTTGCGCGCACCAAAAAACAGGCGAGCGAGGCCACGACTTAAACAATCGATGTAAACCTCAAGTCATTCTCTTAGTGGCCCGATTATAGGAATGGCCTTAAGAACACGCTCCATAGGTGCTTCTGTAACGTCCCCGTAGGACTCTTCGCCAGTGAAATAATTCCTTGCAAATGTTGATGTCAACACCGGCTTCGAGTCGTCATTGAGCTCCATTTGGATGAAAGGGTCCGAGAAGTCAATTAGTGAGAACTTGTCACACCCCGAGAGCTCACTAAATAACTCTCCTGCTTTAAATGCAGGAATGTATCTTATTTCAAACTTTGGGTTGACTGTAGTGCTGTAGTTACCAACTGCGCATGCTTCACCATTAGGCTTGAAAACAAGTACAACGGAAGTCTCCCACTCACTACAGTCTACGGTCTTTAGAATACCTTACCGCACTAATCTATCACTTCACCCACGACCTTGCTCCTAACAGCCAGTGGCACAGGGTAAGCCCTACAGAAATTTATATTTAGTGTCAGTTTTAAGCTTGATTCCGGCCTTGTAGTTCTTGAAACTTGCTAAACCTGGTTTAAAGAAGTCCGGGAACTGTTCAAAAACGTCTTTATCAGAAGCAAAGCTCACCTTTTAAGTAACAAGGTCTCCATCAGAGACGTCCATTTCAAAGAACTGATTCAGGGATAGACTGAACCTTTTAAGCCAACCTTTGCCAAGGCCGGCTGATTACCAAGCGCAACTATGGCATTTAAAGACTCAGTTTGCCCATTAAGGCTACCTGCAACTTTAAAACTCCTAATAGTTTCACGACCTTACCCACCCATAATTTTAAAGTAACCGATGTCGGGCCTAATTTAATGTTAGACAAATAGCTCTTATGACAATCTGTAGGAATTAAGGCATTCTCACACCCTGAATCTACTTCAAGTGGTAATATGTGACCGTTCAGTGAGCAATGCATAATCCATATAATGATGTTCACATTAGAACATGTCATCGTATTTATCGAGGAAATCAGACTTTCCTCAGACTCACTATCACTAGTGGAGCCCATACCAGAATTTTCAGGTTCATCTACAACGTGGTGAGCTTTCTTTCTACTGTATTTAGGATTTTTCATTTGTTCTGAATGTACATTTTTGGGGTTAAGTGACATAGGCAATTGCTGCTGGCACCTGTTTTTGCAGACTTGCAGACGAATTTTACATGTCCAACGACACCAAAACTACACATTTTTGCTACTTATATTTGCATTCAGGATGTTCCCGTGGCCATAATAACTGCGACAAAAGGACTTAGTACCATCTTTAGACTTAATAAGGCAACTTACTTTCAGTCTATGAGCTGTGGAACTCTGAAAACCATCAACAATACTTTCAGTCCTTTCAAAAGCGAGAGCCTTTTCACAGGCTGTGTCAGACGTGACTTCCATGGGTTTCATTGCCATTAAGTTGTTTCTGTGTTTCAGCGCTGCACAATCTGGCTACAAATCTGTCACGGGGCACATCTTTGAGAAAATCCCCAAGCTCACAGTCTATAGTGAGGCACTTTAGCTTACTTAAGTAATTTACAATGGTTTCCTCCTTGTCTGGTCTCGTTTTTATAAAGTGACCCCTTCAGCAATAAAGCTCGGCTTATGGTACAATTTCTACTAATAACAAAGCACTCGAACCTTAAGTGAGCATAAGCTATGCAACAAGCCATAGGTTCTTCTGCCTAGCAAAACACAAACTCACTGAGCATTAGAACATCAAATGTAGCAAAGAATAGCATAGCATACTCATAATAATTGGCCAAGACTGAGCGTTACAGTCAAACTCCTCGAACCTCTTCTACTTAGTCATAGCCATTGTTGGCACAGGAGGAGACATTTCGGAATTGAGTCTAAATCTTTCCAATTAGCGCTATTAAAACTCAAAGTACTACTCAAACTATCTTCCTCCAAATCCTAATCTGACCCTTAAGTATGCCGCCTTCCCGTTACTCATAAAAGAACGATGGAAAAAGAATTAATTAGTTTTAAAATTCAAATTAATGCTTCTCCACAAATACCTCTTTAAACAATTATTTAACGATTGACCTTACAGATTCCGTATATTTAAACAATGCACGACGTTTTAAACTTGTATACTACCGCTAAAATACAACCAGCTATGTCACATAAAATTGACGTTACTATGGCCAATTAAAAAAAATACGTAACACTGAAGTTTCTACCATTGCTTGAAGTTTCAAACCAAAACCTAAACCTACAGCTTTAAAGCTTTTACACCAGTAAATCTTTTAAATTCACCAGTATTTCGATATGAAATCTTCAAATAGCTCTGTGTAACCTAATTAATCTTTTAACTTAGTACTGCACAATTTAAATCTTTAAAACTGTTAAACAGCTTACAATTACATTTTACCATTTTAAATTACTTCTTGGAATAAACTTCTAGTTGTAAATTTCCAAACTTCTAGGTTTTTAACCACAGACAGCAATTTCAACTTTCATTTCTCGCCTCTCAAGAATTTTCCGTTTGCTTCAAGCTGAAAAGAACAAATTTGTTAACATGGTCGGACAAAATTACCCAGGCAAGCATAAATAACTCCAAAGTAACACTTCTGCCCGAATTACCAACAGGCTGCCGCCAAAATTTGAATAGCTTTCATGGTATCTTGGTTAATGGTGGAATGCTGCTTCGGCCTTAGCTCCAACTCTGCACCAGCTTCGCACCTGATTTGTACCAACGAGTTGAAAAAACCGTTATCTTCAAAATTGCTCCTCTCAGCCACCGACTGAGTCCAAAGTTTTCAAAGTTGATGAACGAGAGGCACTCACTGGAACCAACACTGGCTGGAACCTAAGGAGGTACCAGGCCTTCGTCCCTGCGAACTCAACTTGAGCCACTAAGTGATATTTTCAAATATCATTTAACTAACTTTAATCACTAATTTCGGTCTAGGCGGTTCTCTAAACTGTTGAACTCGGGGTCAACCACTGCCCAGATAGACTAGAAATACATTCGAAAACTTGTAAAAGTCTAAGCTAAACAAGTTAGTAAATTAATTATTCAAACAGGCCACCATCCGGCCACTGTAAGATAACCTAATGGGCTGTCAGCTCCTCCAGTGGGGGCGTAGAACCAGAAGCTGAACGACTTTATGGTAATTCACTGACATACTCGCTTCTAGACACTACACGTACGGTACCTTCTTCACATACCATCGAGGAATCCATTTAGCATTATGAAACGTGTGTAAAGCCGCATGATTATTTTATGATCACGCTGTTTCTAATTTACCAATCTTTTAATTCTTATATTTTTGTATAAAGGGGCCCCCTTTGACTGTGGCGGAGGGGGGGGGGGAGGGGGTCTGGGACAACTGCCCCTTTTGCCCTTATAAATCCGGCCCTGCTAAAAGCTGTTTCAAAACTATGCAAACAATCGTAAATACAACTTAAATATCGATGACTGCTGGGCTTACTCAATGCCATAAAATGTGTTACCGCATATATAATTATGATTCCATTAAAACAATTAAATTTGATCCCTTCTTAGCATCCAGGGAGTTGTCTTCTAACTGCAGATTTGTTTCTTTCAATTGAATCGTTTTTTTCAGGTTACAAAAAGCTGAACCATTTTTTTCCCGTTATATACTCTACAGTATATACTCTATATATACTCTCTCTCTATATATACTCTCTCTATATATATACTCTCTCTCTATATATACTCCACTTACTAAAAAAAATTCGTGGTCTTAAATTTTTCACCTTGGGGAGTTTAACAATCGTCAGATTTAGAAAATTTATACGGCATGCCTGTGTTACCAACTAAACAACTCTCCCCAACTACGATGTTTCAACTTAAAAAAACAACAATTCACTGTAAGCAGCATGGCATTTCATTAAACATTCCATTGCACTATTTCAGTTTCTGTCTCTTTTTTTTAGATTTCCTATCACAAGCCAGAAGTATCACAGCTTGAAAACTACTTCATGCACAGAGGTCTAATTTTAGATCTGCACTACCACAGAAGATTCACATATCATCTACGCATGACAGAAGTAAGTGAAAATGACCTTACACATCACCTGTGACCGAGCTTACAAATACTAATACCATTTTTTGCAGATGAAATATCGAAATACCAGGAAGAGTCCATGTGTGAACGGGGAAGAGCATACGAAGTGTTTAATCCAATGCCTGGACGAAATTATTCTGTTTAATGTCTCTGAACCTTGCAGGTATGTCAATACATAACTAAAAAATCTTCACTGAGCAGGACGTAAAGAAAAAAAATCTTAAAAAAGTGAAACAAAAAAGCCCATGTAAAGTGTAGTACTAGCACAAATTACATGTGATGTGAGGTTCTCGGTGTTACAATGATTCAGTCACGTTTCTGAGGAAATGTGTGCGCTGATTGAATGAGTGAAGCGAACGATGATCAGTGTTTGTCATCAGAACAGCACTTTTTCCTAAATATAGTAATTAAGTATTAGGGTAGGGTGCGTTGATTGAGTGAGCGAAGCGAACGAAAATCAGCGTTTGTCATCAGAACAGCACTATTTCCTAAATACAGTAATTAAGTAGTAGGGTAGATTGCGCTGATTGAGTGAGCGAAGCGAACGAAAATCAGCGTTTATCATCAGAGACAGCACTTTTTCTTAAACACTCTTAGTAAGTTATAGGCTAAATATTTATCGTGTAGTGGAAAAATACGCACATTATTTGGATCACTTCCTTGAACATATGTTTGATAATTTTTTGCTGGGAGTGTCTGTCAGAACCCTATGAGTTTCAACAAGAAATCTCCTCGAGCGCAGCGAGACGCGGCGGAATGAGCGAGCGAAGCGAGCGACTCTGCTAGTAACTAATAAAAATGTTAAACCAACATTTTTGAATGTTTTCACTGAGCCGAAAGTGTTGACTGCATAATGCAGAAGGTGTTGTACCAAGTGCTTGTTAACATAATAATAATACAAAATTATTCTCAATGTAAGAGAAAGGGAAACAGTATAGGGCACCATAAGGGACCTACTACAAACCTCCTAGGTAAGAAAGGTTGGTATATGGTTACTAAAATCAGCAATTGCCGAAAAAAATAGGCTTTAGAGCCATAGACTAGCAATACTGAAAACCACAAGTTCCAAAGTACACCTTAAGCCCGCATAGAAATGAATCAACACTCAGGAGCCCACCAATATCTACGTCAGAGTGTTCCAAGACTATCGGGCCCCCCCCCCCCCCCGAAGCAAATAGTAGTGGTGCCTACAATTTGATTTGGCATGTTTCCATTCACACCGCCACATGTGTCCCCGGGTACGACTTTGACCAGCATCAATAAGTGGTGGGCCCTCACCCTGGTAGAACGTAGTTCGTATTAATTTGTAACAGGTACAAAGGTCAACAACATGTCTCCCATATTCTAAGCTCTCCAAGTCTAGTTTTTCAAGGCGTTGACCATACGACGGGTTCCGACAGCCTGGTAATCTTTTGGTGAATTTACGTTGAACGCTCTCAAGTCTACGAATATCTTTTTTTTTTTACTAGGGATTCCAAATTTCAGAACCATACATTCCAAAGAGGGCGCACATAAACTTTGTATGCTCTCACAAGTGTGCTGGCTGTTACGTACTAGACAGAAGGCGTTTAGGATAAGCTCTTTTGTGGCCATTGGTGGCAATGTTTGCACAATGGGAGGAGAAATTTAGGTCAGAAGTTATTCTAATTCCAAGGTCTTTACGGAGGGTTACTGAATTCAACACTTCTTCGTCTAATGTATAGAACCCAGACAAAGTGGTACCAAACGGCATCACAATACATTTTCCAATCGATAATGGCAATTGCCATGCTTTCGACCATGCTTTCGACATAGTTGCTTTTTCATAAAAGATTCACTAACACCTGGGCAATAATTGTAACACGAATTTCCGTACGTGTAGCGAATACGTTGTTGATAACCGCTACATGTACGATAATGCTGATGCTACATGATGAGGACAATCACTATAACGTACTATTACGGCTAAGAAGCATAAGATTCCTTGGCTGCAAAAACAAGGAATCTTATGCTTTATAGCCGTAATAGCACATTATAGCGATTGCCCCCATCATCCAATGGGAAAGATATATTGTGGCATTAGTCAGTTTAGCCTGATGAGCATCCCGATAGTTTTCCAATTTGGCACTTAATAAGCCGTAATTGTACAAAAATGGTAATCAGGTAGAAATACTATAGTTAAAGCCACATAAATAGTATTTTCCTAAAGCAATCGTACAAATCACTGGCTGATTCGACCCAGTTATGATGCTACTATACAAAAGTGAGCTCATTTTTCAGTTTTTTGGTTATTACAGCACATGCATTACTTTACTCAGTCTGTTAGGAATGGACTCGGTGTATGCATGAGCTCAGCATCATGCTTGTGTTGCCAAGGGCAGTGCTTAACAGTTTTAAATTATATACCAGCTGATAAATATATTAATTTCCTTTATTTGAGTGACTTGTTACCTTCCTTTACCCTAGTGGGGACACTCCGTGTGATGATTAATTACGTTTGCGTAAATAATCTTTTTGAAGAAAAACTGCAGGTGGATTCAGAGAAAAAAACCGCCTCATAGAATAAATGAGTCCGACGCTCAGCAGTGGCTACATCCATCTTTAGCAGGAGGATTCAGCGAAAAAATTTCCTCAAAGATAGGATCCCTTAACAGTAACATCCATCTTTATCAGGTGGATTCAATGGAAACAACACCTCAAAGAAAGGATGACTCCGACGCTTCAGCAGTGGCTACATCCATCTTCAGCAGGTGGATGTAGCCACTGCTGAAGCATCGGACTCATCCTTTCTTTGAGGCGGTATTTCAGGTGGAATCTGATGCTTCAGCAGTGGCTACATCCATCTTCAGCAGGTGGATTCAGTGGAAATACTGCATTGAAGAAAAGATGAGCGCGATGGTTCAGCAGTGGCTACTTCCAACTTTAGTAGGTTATTATGGATTACTAAGTCATCACGGCTACCAATCAAATAGCAAAGTATAAAGGAAATATTGCATTCGGGTAGTGCTGTAACCATTCCCTCAACAAAGGTCGCAACATCCACCACTGCAACAGGGTAAATGCTTTTGTGCAAAATAAGAAGCTTTCCCTGCACGGCTGTCCCTATCCCACCTAAGAACAGAGTACGAACCCACGGCTAACGGCATTGCATCAGTAGTTCCTTGATGAAACCAAGACAACAAAAATAAAATCAAAGCACTCTGACAATACTAGTTCTAAAAAAAAAAACAAGGTTTTAAACACTACTACGTGCACTTAATAAAACACACAAAAGATCACAAATCCAAGAATTGTTCAATATTGCTTGGCCAGGGAGGGAGTTGGGAATATGCGCGCGTAGAGGAAATAGTATTCCGCTAAAGTATGGAGGCTAGTCACTTTAAGCTGCAAGATGTCCTTTCTCGTACTGGTAAGGTGTATCTATTTCGTGCCGCAAGGGTGTGGTATATACAAATATCTCTATCAATTGACACAAAGTTGTAGTTATGGTCAATACACATTTGGTGTAGCCGTGAGTTAACATGAATCACCTTCCTGTCGATCTCCTTATTAGCCCTACCCAACCTGTGAAAAAGTCCAATGATCGAGATACACGCTTTAGGAAGAGCCGTGCGTATTGAAGTAATGAAACCTGCCCTGCCCATCCCAACCCCCCCTGGGGGGGGGGGATTTACACTTATATTATTAAACTCAGCACACACTGGTTTTAGTTGAAAACTGCCTTAAAAAAAGGATGAGTCCAAAGCTTCAGCAGTGGCTATATCCAGCTTTAGCAGGTGGTTTTAGTTGAAAAACTGCCTCAAAGAAAGAATGAGTCCGATGCTTCAACAGTGGCTATATCCAGCTTTAGCAGGTGGTTTTGGTGGAAAAACTGCCTCAAAGAAAGGATGAGTCCGATGCTTCAGCAGTGGCTATATCCAGCTTTAGCAGGTGGTTTTAGTTGGAAAAGCTGCATCAAAGAAAGGACGAGCCCGATGCTTCAGCAGTGGCTACATCCATCTTTAGCAGGGGGTTTTAGTGGAAAACTGCCTCAAACAAAGGATGAGTCTGATGCTTCAGCAGTGGCTACATCCATCTTTAGCAGGTTGCTTTAATGGAAAAACTGCCTCAAAGAAAGGATGAATCCGATGCTTCAGCAGTGGCTTCATTTTTTTAGCAGGTGGTTTTAGTGGAAAAACTGCCTTAAAGAAAAGGTGAGTCTGATGCTTCAGCATTGACTACATCCATCTAGAGCAGGTGGCTTTAGTGGAAAAACTGCCTCAAAGAAAGGATGAGTCTGATGTTTCAGCAGTGGCTACATCCATCTTTAGCAGGTGGTTTGAGTGGACAACTGCCTCGGCTCGGTTAGAAACTCAGCTCGGTATTAGTGGCTCAGCACCCCTCCGCAGACCGCCCATGTTCATGTGGGAAATTTATTTATTTATTATAGAAAGTATGATGGATTGCGAAAGTAATCACGTGTTTAGGATCAACTTTGATGGACTGTGGGGACAGTGCAGGGCTGTTCAGTGAGTTTACGAAAATGCTCAAAACCAATAACCAGAATTGCTCAAAACCGGAAAACGTGCTTATAATAGTCTTAATTAATCTCCTATTAAGAATGAAAAGCTAAATAGGTTTGCAGTAATGCCAGAGTGGAGTTTGTGTCAGTACGTGATGTTGCCGTTGTTACTCTTCATCGCGAGATAACCTCTGCCTCTGGAATGATGTTAAAACTAATTTCTGTATGCTGATGAACAATCCATTCCCTGAGCTTTTAGCATTCTCCTTCTGCTTTGCTGATTGATCTAGAGATTAGAGTTCTAGGAGTCTGCCAGCCTCACGACCTACTGCGCAACTGGTCTGCAAAGCCTCCGTCTATATAAAGCACCGTCAGTGGCCGACATGTCATCTTTTCTTCTCTACTTATCGACCGCATTGGACAAGCTGTTTCTTCTTCCTGAGATTTTGTGATCCCTGTGCTCTGCAAATGCCAGGTGCTAAAGGTGCGCCCAGGGAGCCGATGGCCAGGGTGGGGGTGGCCTCACTGCCCCCTTCATCTGCCAAACCTTTGCCAGAAAACCCCTACTCCACCGTTACTACGGTTTTCCACCATATCTGCGGCCTGCCCACGATCACTTCATGCCCGGGCCCTCTCAGCCGATGTTCATCCCCACGGTCCCTTTCCCGTGGGCACACTGGCACCTGATACGCCCACGCTCGACACGGCCACCATGTGCCCGAGCCAATCCGACCAAGCTCGGCC
>JAHWFP010020592.1:229-42669 GCA_023313725.1 Lithobius niger | reverse complement strand
CGGCCCATGCCCAACCTACGGACTCTACAGGACGATTTGTTTAAGGCCAATTCGGCCAATGCCCGTCTCAAACTCAAAGTTAAATTCAGGCGCTCGGCCGACAAATGGAAGCTGTTTATTCCCCCTGAGGAATCGATTGAGCTATCTTCATGTTCATCACAACGCTCAGTCACATCACAGTCCCTCCCACTGAACAACTTTACAAGGAATCAGCTTTTTGTTTCTTCAAGCCCAAGCTCCTGACGTCCCCTCACTGACCACCGCTCACCCAACATACACAGGAAATTGGGTGGCCACTACCATTACGAAGACGAAGCTGTCGTCTTGGGACGTTCCGGGACCATCTCGTCCACAAGATTCTTTATCGGCCTATGAAGTCGTCCGCCCACTGTGACCAGCACGTCTGGTCCTCATTGAAGACTCCTAACTGTTCTGGCTCAGCAGCAGGTGCTCCTGATCACCGTTCATTCACCTCTGACGATCTTCCTTCTGGTCACGCCCACTTTGCCTCATCCTTCTCCGACGACCCCGATCCGTCCGAGATTCCTCTTCCAGACCTACTAAAAACTGTCAAGGATATTGTCCCTGACTGTTTCTTGTTCAGGCCTTCGCCACTGACACCTGAGACTAACAAGAATCACAGTCTCTCCACAGGCTTTGACGTTGGTCTCCGCAATCGCCTTCCTTGCCAGCAGTTGCTTCCCAGTCAATCAACTACATTGCTGAGAACTTTACTTCGTACCGGCGGTCTTTTGTTAGGTAATGGCAACCCCTTAGAACTTGACAGGGATCTGCCTCCTTCACATTCTGGCAGCGAGACTACCTTCTTCCGTCCGATGGGCGATGGGATTGCTAGCCCCAAGAATTTTGGTACTTATCACCAGTCGGAATTCCTTACAGCTGACCTAAAAATGGATTTTTGGTCCGCTTTTTTTCTTCCACGCAAAGTCTTGGGCCCCGCTGCTGTCTTCCGTGACAAAGACCGCCTTCTGTGATTAGGCCTAAGAGCTGCCTCTCAGGTGGATGCCCTAAACACGGCTGCGAATGCCTTACATGAAAACTCTTTGCTGAACCGCTGCCGGTTGAAACCAACAACTCGGCTTTCGTAAGCAGTCAGGTGTTCCGAAAGGCTTCTCCAGGTCCTAGGTCAAGGGCCCATCCTAGCCACTGACAATTGCTCCAGTGTCCTTCCCGTCAAGGGTCGCCTACGTCACTTTCTTCCTGCTTTTGCAGCCACTGACTGCCGACCGAACTATCTTGTCGATCATCAGCAATGGATTCTGCCCCAAATTCTACCAAAATTTCCTTTTTTACGCCACCACCTTGGTCCGAGGCCATGGGCGCCTCCTACAAACTTTAGACTAAAATAAACAGGCTTCTCACAAAGACAGCGATCTGACCCAGTTCCAACCCGGATCGCCGATAATTTTACGGTCACATTTTTCTCAGCCCAAATCAGTACACTTACAATGACCATTTTCAAATGGAAGCATTGGACTCCATTCGCCATTCACTATTACCAGCCGACTGGACAGTTTCTATCCATCTTGTGGACTCTTCCCTACAGATTCCTCTGTATGTGTCTGCTTGGAACCTCTTCCAATTTATTTACAACGGCACAGTCTACGAGTTTCTCTGCCTTCGGAGCCTCAACGCGCCATCCCGCATCTTCACTACCATCCTGAAGCCAGTCCTTGCAACCATACACCAAGACCAAATCAGAGCAAGCGCTTACCTCGACAACTGGATCTTTCCCAATCCAGGCAGGACAGTACTTCTTTATATTCGAGACTTCACAATACGTCTCCTTCAGCACTTTGGTTTCGACATCAACCTTCCCAAGTCTCAGCTGGTACCATCCCACCGTTTCATCTTTCTAGGCGTCTTTTTCGATCTGGTCCAAGCAACGGTCATATCATCACCAGACAGGATTCTCCACCTTCCGGAGTACACACTCCTGGAACTCAACTCCCTCATTACGACTAAAGATTCCTTTGCATATCTGGTGCCATATGGCAGGTGGATGGCTCGGCCACACCATCACTTCTGCATCAACGAGTGGCCCAACCACCACCTTCACCCATTGGAACCTTTGGTCACTAATTTTCGAAAACATTTCCCTTCGTCACGATGTTCTGACTCTTGCACAAACGGTGCCCTTGCACGAACAAGCCCCGGACCTACACCTCTTTATGGATGCATCTCTCCAAGGATGGGTGGCCCACATCAGCAGCCATGTAGCCTCCGAGACCTGGCAACCTTGCGACCGAGCTCAATTCAACATCCTCAACCTTCGCGCAGTCTTCCTTGGCTTTCACTATTTTCACCACTTTGTGAAGGGCAAAACAGTCCAAGTTCAATTCGACAATACAATAGCAATAGCCTACATTCAGAGAGGGGGAAACCGACATCCGACATCTTCTGCCTCTGCATTACCCTAGGGGCTTCCCCTGCACATTCCCGGCAGTCACATTGTCATCGCCAACTCGATGCAGTCACTCCCTACCAAAAAGGAATGTACCCTCAAGACGTACTTTTGCGAATCTCTATTTACCATCTGGGACCGTCCAATGGTGAACCTCTTCGCCATGAGGTACAATGCCGTACTTCGCCAATTCGTCAGCCAAGTTCCCGACGATCAGAAATGCCCTCATCCTGTCTTGGGACCACCTATCCGGATATCTTTTTCACCACCCAAACTGCTCCCGATGGTTCTCTGCAAGATTGCCCAGTCCCCGACCAGTTCATCCTGGTGGCGCCCAACTGGCCCTCAGCCGCATGGTTCCCCCTTTTATTGGATATCTTGATCGATCTTCCACGCTGCCTCTCGTAAATTCTGGACCTGCTCTCCCAATACTGGGGGACCAAGTTTCACCACCGGTCAATGTCGCTGCAACTACATGGGTAGCTATATCGTCCGAGTACTCGAAGCTTCAGGCATTTCTGCAGAGCAGGCCTCTTGCATCACCTACAAAGCCGTTTGAGCATCAACCAACAAATATACGACAGCCACTGGGGCAGATTGTTTCGTTGGTGTCTCCCGCGGAAGGTTAGTCCAATCAATCTCCTCTTCTGGACTTCCTGACCTTTCTTAACGACCTCTTCAAGGAAGGTCTCCGAGGCTCCACAATATTCGTCTACCAGTAAACTTTGAATTCAGTCTTTAAGGCTCCAGGAAGCCAACACCTCCTGGACGATTTTCGAATCTTGGCCCTCGTCAAGTGTTTTGACATCGAGCGACCAGTAACACGGTACCTGTTTCCAGATTGGGACCTTTCCATCGTCCTGACATCCCTTCTTTCGGCGCCATACGAACTATTCTCCACATGCTACCTCAGCCACCTCGCCCGCAAACTGGCTTCCTGGTCAGTTTAAGGAAGGGATTTCCCTCCGAACCCTTTTTTACCACCGTTTTTCTTAAATCTTCATTCCCTCCCTCCTTTGCGTCTATCCATTTTTGTTGCACGAAAAATACCGCATAGGTTTTACTTTATAAGAAACACTCTGGTATCACCGGTGAAGTAACAATATTGAAAGTCTGTAAAAACCCTTTGTTAGTCTTACGTCTACAATACGTTAATAGCTCCTGTCTATTACCGAGAGGCTGCTCAACTGCTTTGTTACTGCCTTAACTTGTAACAATCTCGTTAATGTTTAAGTTACAGTATCGTTAATGCACGAACACTGTAACACCTTTCTTGTACTGTTGGCGCTGTATAGCCTACCCCAACAATCCCCTCTCCACAGTCTTCATCTATTGACGTAACGATTAACTGAATATTTTATAAACCTTTTTTTTCTGCTTCCAAAACTTCTGACTGAAACTTCTGCTTCCAAAACTTCTCCTTCATGTTGGCTGGGATATGGAAGCAAAATGGCCACTCCAGCCGCTATGTTTTATACACAGCTTTGACTAAGCCTTGTCTACATCCTTGATGGACGTAAGCTTGCTATTCACTTCGTGTTCCCTCTCAAGGTATGCCAGCTATTGATCCTGCATATTTAAAGGGGCATTCCACCCGTTTTTTCCGTATTTCCTATTGAAGCTTCCTTCGTGGCCTAAGGAAAGCAAGATAGCCCTAGATGGAGACTCGGAAGTAGCGCTAGTCCCTCATCACCATACACGTCAACTGCCCCCACTGAAAATAAACTACTTCAAGGCCTTATTTATGTTTCATCTTCTTGGCGTCCGCACTTCACCACACATAGGGGGACCCCTGCGTAAAGTCGCATCCTGTGAAGACGTTGTGCCAAGCAATCCGCGCTATACGGCCTCACACTCAACACGCCGTGGGGACGAAGGAGACCGTGAGTATGGGCAGTATGGGCCCTTCGATTCCATCTTTCAAAAATCTAAGCCCCTCCACAAGGGCAGCTCACAGCTCTTCATACTGTTGACAATGAGTTCGGGCGAAATGATGCCAGAATGGTTTCTTCATGGTTAAAGACGGTCATCCTTCACGCTTACAATGCCCTTCACATCGATTGCACCGACCATGGCATCCGCGTTACCGCCCATGAAATTCGAGCCATTTCAGCGTGCTGGGCTTTCCACAGCAGCGTTCCAATCACCGACATCCTTGAGGCTGGATCTTGGAGGAACCCCACCGTGTTCACATCCCATTATCTTCGGGATATGTGTTCTCAAGCTGAAGGACTTTACCACCTTGGCGGATTTTCTGAAACCCCTCAAGCAATACGATCGTCTCGACCTCATTTCTATAAAGAGATTGCCAGTGAAATCTCTGTACCACTTTCCATTATTTTCAATCTGTCTTTCACCAAGGGGGCTTTGCATATTGTGTGGAAATCCGCTCGCGTAATCCCCATTTTCAAAAATGGGAATGCCTCGGACCCCAAAAACTACCGACCGATTGCACTCACCTGTGTGCCATGCAAGATTATGGAGCGCATTATCAGAAACCACATCGTCTCTTTTCTGGATGAAAACGCTGCACTTTCAAATGACCAATTTGGGTTCGTCCCACGGCGTTCTACAACATTACAATTGCTTTCCGCGCTCGAGGACTGGACATCGTCAGTGGACAAAGGTATTCCAACAGATGTTGTTTTCATTGACTTTGCTAAGGCATTCGAATCAGTCGTTCACTCTAAATTAATTGATAACTAAAACATGTGGGTATATCGAGTAGTGTACTAAATTGGATTGAAGATTTTCTTTTCAATCGTAGTCATCAAGTTATAATAGGCTCTACTACGTCAGACCTGATGTCCGTAAAAAGCGGTGTCCCCCAAGGTTCTATTCTAGGACCAGTCTTGTTCATAATATATATCAATGATCTTACATGTACATCATCTGAGTGTACCTTGACCAAGTACGCCAATGATATTGAAACGTAAAGCCCTTCTATGACGCCACAGGAACATCAACTCCTAAAAAATGAGTTATTAAATATATCTAACTGGTCCTCATTATGGCAACTTCCTATTGCAGCACATAAATGTGAGGTGCTATACGTGAGGTGCATAAATGTGAGGTGTATTGGAAAATCTAACGTACAATTCCCGTATTCGTTAATGAATACTTACATAGAACCCAAACCCTTTTTAAAAACTCTTGGTGTTTGGCTTACCCCAGACCTTAAATTCTCTCACCATATTCAGCAAATTGTTAATTCAGCAAATAAGAGCTCAGCAATGATCAGACGTTGTTTCACTTCTGGGGATGTACATATCCTCATTTGGGCATTTAAGGTATATATTAGACCATTGTTGGAGTATGCAAGCTCAATATGGTCCCCTCACCTTGTAAAAGATATTGACCGTATTGAGAGTGTTCAGCGCCGATTTACAAAATCACTTAAAGGTCTCAGCAAACTTACTTATAGGGAACGTCTCGTGGCTACCGGCTTGAATCACTCGAGTTGAGGAGCCTTCGCACAGACCTTACATTAACATTCTCAATTCTTAAGGGCTTTGTTTGATATTGATGCTTCAAAATTTTTCGAACTTCGCAGTGTGAGCATCACAAGGTGACATAGGCTTAAACTGATCGTCACAAGAACACGCCTTGACTCGTGCAAATTTTTTTTTTCTAACCGCATTGTTAAAGTTTGGAATGGTCTCCCGACTGATGTAATCAATGTGAACTCTGTGGCTTTGTTCAAAAGCGTGCTCCGCAACCTTGAACTTACAAAATATTTGACCAAATTTTAAATCTTATTCTTTTAATGCTGTTGGCTGGGTGTCAGTGGCGAAAGCCCTTCCTTTGACCTGTTTTGCATTCTACTGCAAACAAATGTACTAAATAAATTAAAGTAAATAAAAAATAAATTTGTGGATTGGAACTCCTTACTTCGTCAATTCGATCACATTGTAGAGTTTTAAATTTTTGGGGAGCCAGCTCGCAACCCTGGGTTGCCCGTCAAAGTGACACCCTCTGCTTTTTGACGAAGTCTGTGGAATTCTAAACGCTCAGGTAATCGATATTTTCATCGGCATATACAAACATCAAAATACCAGTGCCACTTGGTTGATTTTGGTTTCTATTGCCTAAATGAAAATATACATTACCTTCTTCCCACCCTCCTCCCGTCTGTGTCGCCACCTGGGCACTATAGGGGAATAAAAGATGACACATTGGCCACCGACGGCGGTTTATATGGATGAAGGCTGCGCAGAGCAGTTGCGCAGTGGGTCGCGAGGCTGGCAGGCTCCTAGAATTCTAATCTCTAGACCAAACAGCAAAGCAGAAGGAGAATGCTAAAAGCTCAGGTGATATTTATTTTCATTTAGGCATTAGAAACCAAAATGAACCAGGTGGCCCTGGTATTTTGATGTATTTCCCATTTTTTTTTAACTTCAGTGTCATACTAAAAATATGAAAAATGTATTGCAGATTACCATACATGCAGAAGACCGAAAAAACACCTCCATGCAAAACTTGGCAGCAACTCGCAGAGGTCAAAAAATCAACTCTCGCAGCAACAAGTAACTTCAATTCCAAGTCGTGCACTTGTCCCAGGAAATGTCGGGAGGTTTCATACAAAATTGATTATAGTGTGTACTTGGGACCCGAAAAGTCTAAACCTCGACGATATACTTGGTCTTTTCACATTCCTATAAGCAGATTCAAAGTAAATCAAGAGCAAGAGCTCTACTCCACATTTGCCCTTTTTTGTGATATCGGAGGCACACTTGGTTTATTTCTGGGACTCTGTCTTCTGGATATGTTGGACATTATAGCTGCAGTTCCATTACCACTGCTAGGAAGTCGATCAAAGAAGTTACCAAAGGTAACTGTCACAGATAAGAAAGCTTTTGCTGTTAGAAAAACGCCTGCTAAAATTGATGATGATGATAACCCATTTCTGGGACTGCCTGGATTCAGGAATGCAGCGGACAGAAAGTATTCGATATGGGTTCGGTGTTTTTGGTTTTGTGTTTCAATACTGGCTCTAATTGCTTTGGTTTACCAATGTACGGAAAGGATCATGTATTTCTTAGCCGAACCCTCATCTACAAATTTCTACTATGTTTCAAACCATACGATTAGTATGCCTTCTGTGATGCTATGTCCTACCAGAAAAGACTATGCTATCCCTGCAGTTCAGCCTTTTTACGTCAAGCGGAAGTTCGGCAAAGCACACACCTACAATAGGGTGATTAATTTGGTGAAGACAGGAAACATATCTGTTTATGAGGTTTGGAACATGAGCAGATTTCCGTCAAACGAAGACGTAAGTATGATTTTAGGGTGGGTTTATGAAACGTGCGTGGCACCTAAAGTCGCAGTGGTACGGTGTCTGGTGATAGTTTGATTATGCACATCCGTTTGTCCCTTTATATTCAAAGCTAGCCCAGGAAGGAAAAATTGAATCCTTTGTTCAGTTCGTGGTCCTGAGAGATCCCGAAGTCAAATATTTCCCTACGTCAAATTTTGCCAAAATTCACTGCCTGGAACTACGATGGCCATGTCTCACCTTCATTCGTGCAAATGCCTGTTGTTAAATAATTAGTAGATTTTGCTAACAGACAATAACTGCCAAGCTTTTTGCGCTATAGTAAGTGATTTAACTTATAGGGATTTTTTTCCCTTTTAGAAAAAAAGAGCTCTTCGCACGACAGAAAACTTAAAAAAAAGCAAAATGTAGAGAATTTCGGTATTTTAATTGTGAGTTGCAGTTTTCCTAATGACGGTGTCTGGTTCACTTTTTTGACTGTATATAGTGTTCCAATTCACCCCATTTAACTAAAGTAACTAGAACCGAAAATGTTGAATTAATGTATGTAAGTATACGTATGTAAGCATACTAATGTCAAAGTTCCTCGTTTAAAATATAAAATTATTTCTTTAGTTTTACTTAGTAATTGACGTCGTTGAATATCTGTGAAAACACACAGGTTGATTTCGAATTTTAGTCATTGCAATTTGTACATGCTCTAGACTGCCCCAGTCGGTTTTGCCTTGAAAAATAAAGTTCTTCCCAATCTTCAAGGTCGTTTAAATTCTATACTACTTTTAAATTAACATGTCCCTGGACGAATCGTAGCACATGGGATATCTTTTCCACGCATTGTTATTAAGTAAAAAGCTTTGAACCATAATTTGTAACATATGTTTTCCACAAAAGTGAATTCGTCACCCGTTCAACAACTAGCCACAGAGGGGTGGGGGGGGGGGGGCGACATTCAGAACAAGTGGTGGAATGCTCAGAGGAATTATATTTGAGGCATTTTTTATGCCGCTGCTGATAATAACAATGAAAGACAAAATAAATTCTAAAACTGATTTAGTATTTTGTTATTAATTCGCTGATAAAATACGCAACATCAGGAATTAATAATCACACTAAACAGGAGCAGCAGCAGCAGCATTACAATTAAAGTAACGTTTTTTTCATGGCTACACTTTAAAGTATGTTTTTTTTTCATTTTATTTTTATTTATTTACGAGAGCTCTGCGCACGGGCATTACCCCTTACGCTCTGCTCCAACTTAACCTAACCTAAGAAACTAAAACAAAAGTGCACTGTCCTTACAGTAAAACCAACCAGTGCCAGGCCACATAGGGCGTACCGATGGCACACAACCGACCAGACTTCCGACAAAAGGTCACAAAATCCCGTTAAAACCTGGCACAAACAACGTGACTCCCAGAGATAACCTTGTTTCCAACAGACCGAGTACACTCATAGTACAACACAAATTGCAGGCACAAAAGAAACATCCCCTAACAACTGATGTTACAGAAACAAAGAAGTACGCCTAACTTAACCTACACCGCGCCCATCAGTCACCATCAAGCCGGCATTTCGTCACCAATCACAGTCAATATTTCTAACTTCTTGAAGCACACCAAGGGAACAAACTCCACCAACTTCTGACACAACCACTTCTGACGAAACCTCACGCTCAACCACCCCTTGTGAGTTTTCGGCACTGCCTTCCTGGGCATTAGAGCCCCACTCCTCACCAATCAAACCCAATGGAGACATAGCAACATCCGCACCTGACAAGGGTCGACCACATGCTTCACCAATGGCACCATTGACACCACTGCTACCTCCATCTTGACTGTCCTGTGCTAACTCCTGCATGCTCTTGTTCCTCGGAGTCTTTCTCCTCCTTTTCTCCTGCGTAAACCAAGGAGCATTATTTTGCACGGTTTGCACATTTTGCACGTTAGAGGCACTCGTAGCTGTGGTGACTGAAGCGAGATGATGTTCCCCTGGAATTACAGGCTTTGTCATGGTGGCAGGTAAACGGCCTGACTTGGCTGCAGCAGACCCCAGTTGACCTGCAGAGCAGGTCAGTTCCTGAGGCTTCTGATCAGTGAGAGTAGCACGCCCAGCACACTCTACGACGTGAGCACATGGCGTCTCACTTGGCATAGCAACTTGACATACCCCACAGTACACAGTAGTACAAAATCTACGCACGTGACCCCGCGGTCCACATTTTAAGCAGCGCGGAGAACTGTCAGCTATTGCCAAGAGACAAGGAACACCACGCACCCCAATCACATTCTTTGTGCGCATGCTATGTCTTTGCTATGGAGCCTAACAATTCTTGGGGCGTGTGTATTTCGAACTTTCATGTAAATAGTTGATTGTTGATGGGTAAAATGAAAGAATCCGTGTTTCAGCTAAAGGAACACTATTTTATACCAAACTAAGCTACGTCTTTAAGGCCACGAAATTGGCAGCTGTTAACGATAGAATGGCTTATTTATTTCGAAGATGCAGTCTTTCAGAGCTCACCAGAATTGCTTCAAAGTAAGCAGCAACAAACGTTGTGTACGTGACTGTTGTTATAAATAGACATAAATCGCTGTAAATAATATTAAGGAAAATTGGAAATTAGCCAACAGCGAAAATCATACACCAGAAATAGTTGTTGTTACTCACGTACTGTTGTTACTCAGTAAAGGAACAAAAATCAGAATTGCAAAAATTATTACCCCAATGTGCCCCCTTTTGCTGTTAAGATATAACACACACGAATTATTTAAAAATTGGCGGAAACAATCATGGAGGGGCTGAATGCTAACTTACTCAGTGATAGGTTATTTTTTTTTTTAGAGAATTCAGTAAAACACAGGTATGCGTCTGCCAAAATCTCAACGAAATGTCCTGCTAACCTTTAGTTGCATGCTAACCTTCAGTTGCATCTCATGGTTTTTTTTTAAGTCAGTCCTGGGATTCGAACAAGCATTCGCTTGTTGCTGCTTGCTTTGCTCGGGGTCCCCCAGGGCCTCCTCACAAAGTTCTTTCATGTTCAGTCATGATAACACCAAGAACAAACTAGGGAGGGCTGTGGCAATGTAGGGCAGAAGATAAGAGCTGTTGTGCACAAGAAGTGAGGTAAGAAGAAGGAGGGGAAAGGAGAATTGGGGGGGAAGAGGAAGTGGGGAGGGGATGGGAGAAGAGGAGGGAAAGAGAAAGGGGAAGGGAGGATGAGAAGGGGGAGATCACATTATTTGTTTACTGAATGCAGTCATCAAGAAAAATGGGGAAGGCAGGTGGGGGGGGGAGGGGTGGAGTGTTTTGGAGGGGGGGTTTAATAATAAATTTATAACCAAAGACCCAACACCAGAGATGCCGGGGAAAGGGCTGGGAGGTATGCTAACACTACACTGCCAGAGGGCGGTTGGGAGCCCGGGAGGGGGCAGGGGTGTGCAGGTTGGAGGGGGTACAGAAATTGCAAGTGCCAGAGGGCGTGCAGTGGGATGCGGGGGGGGGAGGGAAAGATCAAACACTGGGGGTGCCGAGGGGAGAAGGGCTGGAAGGTGTACAGACCCTACACTGCCAGAGGGCCTGTATACCTTCCCGGGGAGTCGGGGGACCAGGGACAGGGCTGCGTCTTGGGGGAGTAGAGAAATTATTGAAAGCACCAGTTACTTTACTGAGACGACGAAACACCAAGAGACGCTAAGTCCACGAAATTCAATCACCGTGCAGCATGCACGGATCCAGCTAGTAATATTATAATATGAAGAGCAGCCCCATTTAAAGAAGGGTGAATTTAGGTGGGGTAATTAGCTCTGACCGAAATGATTTGGTTCCGTTTTTGTGAATCTTGCATTACTATCTCATCCTCCTTTTTTCCGCTCACATTCAAAATTCATATCTCATTTTTTTTTACTTCTGAAAACCGTGTCTATATCTACCACATTCTGCTCCCGCGATTATGTCTCTTTCCATCCCTAGAAACACTTTTCATCTCATTCCGATGAATTTTAGGTTAGGATCTTCAACAACAACAGGCACCGATCACGGAAGGTGCAAGTAATTCTTGTTCATTTATCAAGGTAACAGTGGTCTAACCAAGCGATAAGCATGCAACAACAGTTGTGCATGAAGTGATTGTTGTTCCGACAACTTCGAAACAACTCAGCACCAGAAGTCCGCATTTACGAAATAAATAAACCCTCTCCTTATCTTCTGCTTCCTGCACGTACATAGTTTTTGCAACATTTGCATACATTTGAGCGAATGTAGTAAAAACGTTAGCAACATTTACATACGTTTTACTAATGGTGCAAAATTCGGTTATACAGGAAAACCAACATGGAGGCCTGTACCTTTAAGTCTTTCTATCATCTCAGGCTGCCAATTTCGAGGCCTATTGGTTCCATAATTGGATTAAAACGGTAAAGCTTTTAGCTGAAACATGGAGGCTTTCATTTTATTCATCAAAAAAATCAACAAAGACAAAAGCTTTAGCCAGCGAACAATGCCACATTCCGCGTTATAGGCATGATTTGCAAAGTAGCAATCATAAACTATGTGCACCAAATTTGAAGCCAAGTTTGTTGCCAAGATTGTTGCCGAATTTGAAGCTAAGATTGATTTGAAGGCATTATTGAAGAGTTCTCGCTTTTTATTGTGGGAGCATCATATAGGCAGATAAACAGTGTTCTGGGCTTTTCTTATGACGTATAAAATTATAATATTATTTTAATCTTTGAAAAATGTATTCAGTATATCTAGTTAAGCTTATAGTTTCAAAAAATTCGCTCACTTGAAAACGATCGCTATCAACAGTCCGAAATGTTGCGACACTAATTATCATGTGTGTTCACTTTATTACTTTTTTTAAGATCAATCTTGACAACTGAATTTCCTTATGTTTAATTTTATTTATGTACTGAAACACGTGACTAGAAAAACTGTCTTTCCAGTATGATTAATATTCAATAAGCTTGCTATTTACATTTAAATATTTCAGCCTGAAAATGAAGTATTCACAGTACTAGGAAATTGCAAGTACTTTATGGCTGAATATGGTGAGTTTGTAAAATTTGTTTACTACAAGCAGTGTGGGGGGATTGAGGCTTAATGGCGCGTCGACCCTTACAAGCAAGGGTTGGAGAGGTTAGATTTAAGGAAGTTTACGTCTGCACACGCAAAAATGCTTGGACAGTACTTACTAGTTCGGGAGATTTACCGTAGATGGCGCTACAGGTTCTACTTGTGATTTGTTGATCAGTAGCAGGGATGTTCGAGGGTCGGTCCACTCAGTGGAAGGCATCAGAGCTATAGCCAAGCTATTTCCTGTCACAAAGTATACACGGGCGAGATTACACAAGATGCCACAATCTGTGACGTTACTGCTTCAAAACAATGGCGTACTTTTACTATATTAAAATGTGCTGTCCGTGTATTGTCAAGATACAACAAATGCATAATTATTTGGAAACCTTACTTTCCACGTGTCGAATTTCGTCGTTATGGTTCAGAAGAGCACAACGAAAACTTAAACAAATGCTTATTTATTTTTAAAAAGAATTATTAAAACATGTTAAAACACTGCATAGTGAGGCTGACGCCATACGTGCCATACTGTGAGATAAAAGAGCAACACGAAAACCTGATTTCGGCCAGAACATTAGTAAACGGAAATTATCTCTGGCCTGAAAAGTTTTTGGTTACGTTGTCTGATGTTATGTTTAGCTACAGCGAGCGTGGCAACGTGAGTGAGGCACACAGTTTGGAAAAAAATGACCATAATTTTCGTGAACAGTGACCTTGATTTACCCTAATTTGCCCAGTTTACGAAAATTTTTTTAAAAATATATTTTTCTAAAATCAAGGTTGCTGTTGCCGAAAATAATGGTAATTTTTTCTCAAAATTACGTGACTCGCTTAGCTCACGCTGCTGCATGTAACGTCAGAAACCTCAACCAAACACTTGTCCGGCCAGAGGTAATTCCCGTTTGCTAATGTTCTGGTCGAAATCAGGTTTTCGTGTTGTGTTCTCATCTCTCAGAATGGCTTCGGCCTCACTATGGCTGTAAGTAGCATTTTAACATGTTTTGATAACTCTTTTTAAAAATAAATATTTTCATTATGATCTTCTGAACCGTAATGACGAAAGGATTTGACAGGTAGGTGAGTTAAGTCAATAATAAGGCTTCTAAAAAATTACCACCAATGCTGCATAATGTTACTCAAATTATTAACTGGATTTATGTAGCTTTATGCACTCTAAAACAATTTCAACGTTTGGAGCAGTCCGGCTTACGTTTGATAACAAGTATTCGTATGCTTGTCAGTGTTAGAGGTGAAATCAATGAATGGAAATCAATTTACCCGTTACGGACAGAAATCGTTTAAGTTGGAAAAGAGGGATTTATTCCCCAAAGACAGTAAAAAAAGTGTTATATTTTAAAGGCTTAAAATTCAAAATATAAATTCGGAAGCTAAGATCTCTCCTTCATGGTAGGCTGGGGATGAAGAATTGAAGTTTGGAACGATGCACTTATTCTTAAAGGAATACTAAACCGCTTCAGCTATGAATGTTGGTTTAATTAGTTTAGGTAGTGGAATTAATGTTAAGAGGCATCCGAGACGTCAATAGGTGTTAGTGCTTAAAATACTAAAAATAGACCACACACATGTTGGACCATGAAAGCATGAGTGCCGGTTAGTTTATGGAAAAAAAATTACAAGATCTACCTTCAAAAATTATTTTGAAACCATTGGCCTACTGAAAATAAATTACATCAACTTAAATATATGGTAGTAATTTCAATTGTAACATCCACTGCTGTGCTATTTTTTTTAGTGTTGGCTTTAATAGCACATTTAATTGGCTAGTTTCCACTTCAAAAGTTTCAGAAATCTATGAACGATTAGAAATGCAATGCCTGGCTGACCCAGAATCTATAATCAATACGTATTTTAAATTCCAACAGTTTTTAGCCGCCATTGGTTTTACTTGTACATATTTGTTGTAAGTAAAGCATGTCAGTTGGTTCTTACTATTTGCTGAGCCTTGAATCTTTGATGTACCGACTCCTCGGTTTGCAGGTGGATAACGACCACGAAAATTTCCCCTGGAGCAATGTCTCGAAGGTGCTTCACTGATGCACGTTCTGGATTTATGGCTGGCTGCATCGCACTAGAAACAGACGACACCGGTGGTGACTTGAGGCATCTTTGGCAGCCTATGGAAATATGTGTGTGCATTCGAAACATGCTTCTTATTGGCAAAGATTTGGTTTTTTAACTCACGAATTCTTAGCAAATGCTCTATATCTTGCGGTTCAAGTTTTCCTTTTTTTTAAGCGGTGCAAGAAAACCTGTTATTAAGTTGTCATAAGATAATGTATAATCATAAAATAATGTATAGTGTGAGTGCTCTTCATCGTCTAATGCTCTACCAGTGTCTTTAATTTGTTTAAAAGTGATTTCAAGTTTGCCAAAGTTCTCGGCTGTGGACATTTAAATCAATATTTTTCTTAATCCTAAATAATTGAAGATATTCGACGGTTCGTGCCTTGTCTTTAAGTAGTTCCAGATTTCATAAGCAGTAGCATACTGTAAGGTGTTTGAGCTATTTTCCTGTCAACCGCAATCATGCTTAAATTCATTGCGTTTTTATCACACAATTCTCAATTTCCCAGTTTTACCAGATTAGCAGGGTTTATCTTGTCAGTCATAATTAATTTCCTTGTGGCTTGGTGACGCCTTAACGCTTCTACTCTACTCACCCGTATAGCAAAATTATTTCCACTGCAAATGTTGAATATTAGCAGCCATTTTGATTGATTCTTCCTACCACACTTTCTAATCTTCAACCCCTCTAGATTCCTTTCAAATTATTAAGGCGGAACCTTGCACCTAACTTCCTCCAGTTACATGAAGCACATTATTAAATTCAGCTGCGACTTACTTCTAAAAGACCTTTCATACTTGCGTAAAGGCTATGTAGTTCCGTCATGGTTCCTTTAAATCCAAGATAGATGCTTTGTCTTGACCTCCACGAGTCCTTATATAAAATAGCCGTGATTCCGTGCCAGAAGAATCCCTAATATCCCTATTATTCATATTGAATTGTTTGGGGGGAAAACATTGGTTTTAATTTGGGCCTTTCACTGTTGGATTTCTTTTAAAAGAATTTCAAAGTTGAAGCAAAATTTGATTACGAAAGCTCAGGCTACCAATTGCAGAGGTGTAATCCGTAAATTGAAATCAATTTTTCAGTTAGGGACAGAAATCATTAAGTTGGGAAATATGAACTTATATCCCAAATACAATACATAAACAGACAGTACATTTGAAAGACTTACAATTCAAAATATAAGTGCGAAAGCTATCAGCCCTCCTTCATAGTAAGCAGGGACAAAGAAGTGAAACTTGGATCGTTGAACTTCTTCCTAAATCGTTGCTGGCTGCCAGGCTGGTCGTTTCAACTACATCCTGGAAACATAGCCTGGAAAATAATGGAATGTTATAGACTGAGGAACATAACTACTCCCCATGTGCAGTTTGTTTTCCACTTCCTTCTAATGAGAGTTTCGACATCTTGTGTGAACATAACATCACTTGAAGATTCATCTTGAGTCTTGCCTCAAGGCCTTATGGTATAAATGACAGTTAGTACAGCTTTGTGTCGATTTATCCAATTGGTCCAGCAAAACTGACAGTCAAAGAGTGGCAAGACTCAGTAAAAATGGCGTGAACCAGGGCAGTAACGTCAGACCTGTTGCTGCCTTGCAAACAGGGGCGTAGCAAATGGGGGGGGGGGGGGGCGCGGGGGGGGGGGGAGCAGCACCCCGCCCCCAATTTTTCTCTAGTCGGCAAAAGTCGGCAAAATCATAGCTGTCTTTGGCTCAGAGACGTTATGATACTGACAGTTAACAGCATTTTCAACTTTGATCTGACCTTATGCGTGCAGTTTTTAAATAAAAAGTCAATTTTTCTCTTAGTATTTAGATCCAGAATTTATAAATTCTTGTTTACATACATATTCTAGTTTTGTTAAGTGACCTTGACCTTGATAGCAGTGGGGTACGGTAACAAAAGAAGGGAATACCTCTTCACGCAAAGATTTCCCTCCTCCCAAGAGGGACGAGTTCATTCGTTATCGACAGATTTAACAGTCGGCACCACACCATTGCCTTCTGATTGATAAACAGGCTTAGCAGTCGTCACCATGACTATTGTCCGATTTACACGATCAGATATCTGCTTAGAAGCCAATAGGTCAAGGAAAAAGAATACAGTTGGAGTGCCACGGATATAAAAGTACTGTCATTTTGATAGTGATTATAAAAATAAAAATAAACGTTGCCACAAAAGAAAAACTGTGCAAGTAAAATAAAATGCTGTTCCATCAATTTTTTTTTGAGATAGCCTCAAGAAAAACCAACGCAGAAAAGAAGACAAAATAAATCTAAAATTTCTTCAAGCCTTATTAGTTAGCTGGAGTAAAACTAGGAACTCACTCAGCTTACTTAAACAGCCAACCGAGCAATTAGGTATTGATTATAAAAAAAAATACAAAGTTAACAGGAAACCTTGACTATAAAAACTTTTGACCATAAAAAAAAATTGAAACATTTGCCGACTCTAGCTAACAAAAACTTAAAGAAAAATGTTGTTTGTTGAATACTAAAACAGAAAGGTTTCCATGCTCACGTGATAAAATACCGAATGTATAATAATAGCTATACATTTCTACCGAAAATTGCTGAAAATAAAGCAGCTTTCACGGAAGTACTTATATTATTCCTGTGTTGCATCGTGGTATTTGAATACTACGGAAAAATTTCTTCATTGCGTGCTGTTAAGTTAAAAATGGTCGTAATAGTACGAAGGTTGGAATAAACAAAAAAAAAAAAGACGCACTACACTACAGAAACGAAGCTTGGTCCTATTATTAATTAAATTGATAGATTTTCATACGTAAAAAATAGCAGTAGGGATGGCAGTCAGTTCATGTATGCATCATGGATCCATCGTTCTTCTAAAGTCACCGTTAGGACCAAACCCCCCCCCCCTCTCCAAGAGAAAGGAACAGTTAAAAAAAGTGTGCATATAATGGTAAAAAAATGTAATTCACTACTAGTCAATACATATCGAAAAAGCACTGCATTTAGTAGGTAACTTAAATAAAACAAACGTGCGATCGTGTGTTGCCTTTTGTTTATAACGGTACCTGTAAGATACTTCCTGCCGTGCAAAAATCAATCCCTCTCTTTAGTCTAATATTCCTTCAATCCCATTTCGCATTTTTGTGTGCCTTTTTTAATGAACTGGTTGATGATTTCCGACAGGAACGTAGTTTCCATCAGATCATTGTTACAGCCAAGCACATAATCTCCTGTCATTGTTTTTTTCGCTCTCCATGAGGCTCTGGGCGGTGGAGGGGAGTTGGTGTGATCCCCTGATCAAAAGTCTATGAGGACGTGCAAAAAATAAGAAAAAAGTTCCTTCGAATTTTTAGAAAATCGGCTCCCTCTCAAGGTAAATTTCTGTATATGCCCCTAGTCAGAGAATGGGAAAGAGTTTTTTTTTTTTAAAGCGCTCTCCCTATTTCTTTACCTTTTGTGGAGCCTAGAAGTGTCTAAAAAAAAGTATTGTTTGAAGCCAGGAAATGTATTAGAATATCTAAAAATCCGTCAGCTTCCGGGGCCCCACTGGGATAGCTCGCAGCGCTCTCCCAGACCGTTCCCTGTCTGCCCCCCCCCCCCAACAAAATGCTCTTCGCTACGCCCCTGCAAAAATCGCTCACTGTTTCTCACTATTTCGCTGCTGATTAGCATTGAGTGGATCGACTCTACTTAAGCTGTATGCAATCATATGTCACTATCAGTCCATGCTTAAGGACAAATAACTTAGCGTATTGAAACTGCTTTGACTTTTATAAGTACGTTTGCTTCAAGACTACTTGCTGCCTACTAACGCTAACTAAGCAACCAAACAAAAAATAGGCACCATTCAAATCCAATGGTGCCATCTAGTAGAAGGCCATGTTACTGGTTCCCTAGTACCTAACGTGAGGTGGTGTGCTGGGAGAGGAGGGATTATCTTGACATAGTCAACTTTACCCTACAGCCAACCCTTGCTGCAAGCCATGGTCAGTTACATCATTTGGATTTAACAAAATATATTAACATTAAACCTCTTAATGCATTTTTATTTTTAGGTGACTTTGGGAACAAATTTCCGTATGTTGGAACAAACACACGCTTCTCTGATAGCTTGAAGACAACGTATGCTGGGAAATATCGTGTGCGTTTCCTGCTTGGTTTGTTTTTACCCTTTCATGCTTGTGTTTCTTTTTTGGCTCTCATGTAGTACTAATAAAATATGAGTGATGGTACAACAAGTCCCTAAAAAGTTGACACAAAAACTTTTATTTCCAAGTTGGCTGTTGCTTCTGTGTCATTACGTAACGACGACCCAGTTACTTATGAACTTGAACATTTGTGAATCATGGCGTATGTAACATAGAGGTTTCACATGAGATTTTTAAAGAGCTATAGTCCTTGGACCAGCAGTTGTTACCCCTCTCACAGCGCATATTTTTTAACTACTTCATGATCTGGTAGTGAGTTTAAGTTTTGTGTTGGAGTTATTAAGGGTGGTAATCACTGTGGGATTTTCTGCCCTGTATTAAAGGGCAATTACATCCATTTTGACATGCATATTTTACTTTTGGATCACTTACACAATGACTAAACACAAGAATTGCAGTAGGAATACGTTACATACGTCCGATACAACAATTTCATTACTGCATCACCGAAACACGTAATGGGTGCCGCCATTGTTTCGTGCGGAACAACCGAAATTAACGTCGGCAGATGGAGTTGTGCCGTTTCGAGTCAAGTTCCGACAGAAGCCCACCGAGATAGCTCTGTTGGCTGTGCATAGTTCAAGCGTTTCATAGCCGTAGCTAGCCAGTACTGTCATGCTGTTCCCTTACCAGTTATTTAAAGAGCAAAAAGGGGGTGGTGGAACATGGATTTGCCTTCGAATCTACTCGAGTCAAAACAACTTCATTTTAGAATGAAGATTTCTTTTTCGTGCAGGTGCTTCCTTGCAGCAAACAAATTCGACTTTTGTCCTGATGCAGCTCCAACATGAGCACCAATTCGGGCGGCCACTTTGTATCGGTAACGCCCTCTCGTGAACTAGGAAAAAAAATCTCAAATGAAATTATTAGGCTCGAGTAGATTCAAAGACAAATCCATGTTCGATCACCCAATTTTTTCTTTAAATAACTGGTAAGTGAACAGCACCACAGTACTGGTCAGCTAAAGCTGTCAAATGCTTGACCTACCCACAGCCAACAGAGCTATCTCAGTGGGCTTCCTTCGGAACTTGAGTAGAAAAGGCACAGCTCCATCTGTCGGTGTTAATTTCGGTTGTTCCGCACGAAACAATGGCGGCACCCATTACGTGTTTTGTTGATGCTGTAATGAAAGTGTGGTATCGGACGTACATAACCAGGAGCCAATGAACGTATTCCCACTGTAGTTCTGGTGTTTAGTTATTGTGTAAGTGATCCAAAAATAAGACATGCATGTCAAAAATGGATTAATTGCCTTTTAAGTAATTATAAAACTTAGGAACAACTTCAGAAAACAAGTGCTAGTTATGCTAGTTATGTTATTCAAATTATGGGAGAACTATTTTAAACCCATCAATAAATAATACGACGCTCCTAATAACATCAGTCACATTGTAGAAGAGTGAATTTATCTTGGTGAGGGTGGTCCAGCCATGGAACTCTCTGCCGAGGGAGGCAGCAGGCATCTTCAG
The DNA here is from genome assembly GCA_023313725.1 of Lithobius niger. Classification (NCBI taxonomy): domain Eukaryota; kingdom Metazoa; phylum Arthropoda; class Chilopoda; order Lithobiomorpha; family Lithobiidae; genus Lithobius; species Lithobius niger. The sequence continues at coordinate 22,147 of JAHWFP010020592.1, read as the reverse complement.
CCGACCGTTTTAAGTTTCAGCTGGGGAAAACCTGTTTCCGAATTTTCTTGAAGAGAATCCCACCTTGGATAATGATAAGATAGATAAAATAAGATAAGTTTATTGCCCAAAAATAAGACAAAGGGAAAACAGGAAGGGATCTATATGATCCACTAATACCTGACCCAAATATCGTAAGCACAATCAACAACAATAAATAAACATGATGTGGCAACATGGGCGCTAAAAACACTTCAGAAATAAAGAGAGGTCAACCCTTTTTTACAGCCCTTGTTTAAATTTGTATTCCACGGGTATACCACACGATTAGCAAAAAAATATTTAGTGCAGTCCTTTTTAGTCACTGAAACAGTGAGTTTCATAGGATGACCCCTAGTATACTCGTGCCCATGTATTTTGAAAAATAGATTGGGTTCAATATCGACGAGTCCTCGCAGAATGGAGAAAGTGAGAGTTAGGTCCGCATAAAGACGTCGTAAATCAAGCGATTCAAGGCCTAGGTCAGTTAACCGCTGCTTGTAAGACAGATTATAATAACCTCGGATGTATTTTGTGAAAGATCTCTGTATAGATTCCAGCAATTTTATATCCTTAATGTGATGTGGCAACCATACTGGACTCGCATATTCCAGAATAGGTCGTATATAGACAGTGAAAGCCCTAGCCAAAGTCAAGGCATCACCTGATAAAGAAAACGCTTAATCAAGTAGCCCAGTCGCTTTGCACGAGAGACCAACAAGGTGCAATGATTTGAGAAATTTAAATCGGAGGTCAAATATACTCCGAGATCCTTTATACAATTTTCAGATTTAAGGTACGAATCTTCAAATTTGCATTTATAGTTTAAGTTTTTGCTACCAAGTTGGAGTGTTAAACATTTCTGAGTGTTTATCGGCAGCTGCCAGTTATAAGACCAAGTGTTTACAGTTTCAAGAGCAGATTGCAGAAAGATATGGTCATTTTCGGTTTTAATCTCACGATAAAGTTTTACATCATCAGCGAATTTTGGCATTTTAACACTGCTGTCATTTAGTATTAAATCAGAGATGAAAATTAAAAACAGCAGGGGTCCCAATACAGAGCCCTGCGGCACTCCACTAGTAACTGGGCGTGGGTCGGAGACAGACTCCGCCACCACAACCGATTGTACTCTATTATTTAGAAAGTCTTTAATCCAAGCTAGGATTTGTTTATCAATTCCATCCATTTTTAGTTCATCTAGAAGTTTACTATGTACCACAGAGTCGAACGCTTTCGCAAAGTCGACACAAATAACATCAACCGTAATACCACTCTCGAGCCACATTGTCCAATCATTTAGACAACTCAATAGAAGCTGATCTTAAGATCTCCAGACTTCAACCTCAGCTGATCAGAAGCTGGACATTCAAACCAGAAATGCACAATGTAGTCCTTTTGAAACCCACGGTAGCATTTTAAAGATTGCTTCGGCCCCATGTCAAATAGCGACCATTGAAGGGGATCACGACCGTTGCTCTATTGGGATATGATGACCAACGACTCCTGAGGAAGCCAATCATTCAGCCAAACGGGTGATTGAAGAAAGAATGTTTACGGTTCCCTCCCTCTTGACTCCTGAAACCAAGCCTCTTTGCAGTTTCAGCGTAGGTAAAAATTAATCTCTGCACTAAGGTAACAACCGGACACTGGGACCACAATGACAGAATATACGTTTTGTGAAAACGTATAGTACCAGAGTGAAGAGGAATCCAGCTCAGTTTCACGTTCAGATCAGAATTGACAACACCCATTAACCTCAGTCTAATTTTTAGCACTAGGCTTCAGTCCTGCTTCATAAATTGACCCAGTAAAAATCGAAGTGCGGACTGAGAATCTGAAAGCATCCCCCTAATGCCATCCCATGATCAAGTTCGAGGAAAAGAACGATGAGCTCCGCAACAACAATGTGTGGTGATTCTCCGACCTGTACAAGTAACCTGAGTTGAAGTCTGGTACCCATCCTGCACCATCACAGTATGAACGAGAAAATATGTGACACAAAATATTTGCTAACTGCCTGTGATGAATGAAATACAGAATTTCTATGTAGATAGGGAAACCTGCAGACGGGGGATTTCTGAAGCAATTTCAGTGCAGCACCACCAGTACCTAGTCCGTCATGCATGAAACCACTCATACCATGGTAACCCAGGAGAATTAACCCAATCAGTGTAGTTCTTTATTGCCACAACACAAATTTCTCAACACCAGCCTGAACATCTTTTGCATACAGCCCTTTCAGCTAGTGGTTTTAAACCTGCCTCGACATGAAGAGCCAATATTGAAGTAGTTTTCCAGCACATTTAATCAAAAGCAAATGTTAACTTCCTTCTGCACTAATCAAATTCGCCCCCAATTGAACCGCACAGAAGAACGGCAGATGGTAATCAGTGTGCAACTTAATAAACTGAAGGATAACCTGGTACAAAGTTCGATGCGCATAACTCCACTTTTGACGAACCAGTCGCATTCTTACCTTTGATGGGGTGGCAACTGAAGATCAAAGCACCTAAACATCAGAGACCCATGAAAGATCATGGTCAAGCTGAATGCCGAGATAAATACTCATGACATGCTCACAATCTGTTGGCCACGAATCAATAACTGCAGGTTGTGGTTTTCTCTTGCAGAAGAATATAGCTTGAGAATTCCCCTGACAGCTCCATTCCTCGCTTATTTAGCCAAGATTCCACCAGATATAAAGACTTTTGGAGAACAGACACCAACTCAGATGCATCACCACCAACCAATCAAATACCCACATCATCAGCATATCCAGCAGTGTTGTAGAAAAATTCCAGCAAACGAATTAAAACAATTCAAGAACTCAGTTAACAAGAGTGGACTGAGACAGACACTTTGGGGCAAACCGCAGCAAGCCCGTCTTGGTAAGGAATACGTACCACTAGCTCTTGTAAAAACTATCTTTCTACTAGAAGAGCCCAAATTGATTCTAATAGTCTGAGTACTAATTCCCACTGGCATCAAATCACTAAGAGAGGAGTGACTTACAGCATTGTATGCTGCCTTGATGTTTAGGAACATAGTAGCATAGCCAACCTCTTCCACCAAGCCTCCTGATTATCTGTCTCCAAAAGTAGTACGGTATCGTGGAGGCAACTCTTTTCCAGCAAAGTCTGCTACAGGTTTTTTCCCCCACAATCCATTCAAACCCCTTTGTGGCACAACACTGTAAAGTAGTTAGCCAGTTTCCGGTCAGTTATGATTTATCTGTCCCTGCCTTGGGCACAGGAACCAAGACAGTAAAATTCCATGAAAATGGCACCGAACCAGTCATTCAAGTCTCATTTAACAACAAAACAAGGAATGCAAATTGGTCATGTTGGCGACAGCAAATACCACTATACACAACTCCATCCACACCTGGTGCCACATCCCTACATGAAACTGGTACAGTATTGAGTGTTCCAATGGTTATAGAAGCTTCACAGTTAGGGACTGCAAAGCCAGGGAACAAGCAGTTCCAGCAAAGTCCACTTCAGTCGTTTGGCCACAACCCATTCCAACACTTTTACGACACAAGACTGCAAAGTAATTGCCAGTATCTGGTCAGATATGATTTACCCTTCCCTTCCTTGGGTACAGGAACCAAGACAGTAAACTTCCACGAAGATGTCACCAAACCAGTCATCCAAGTCTGATTAAACAATAACCAAAGGCTGCAAATTGGTCATGTTAGAGACAGCGAATACGCCTATACACAACTCTATCTACACCTATCTATCTACACCGTGGTGCTCCATCCCGACATGAAACTGGCACAGTATTGATTGTTCCAATGGACGTAGAAGCTTCTCAGTTAGGGTCTGCCATCATCCATTGAAAAGCTGGGTTCCATCTATAGTTTCTTAAGTCTGGACACGTCATAAAACCTGTTGAAAACTGATAAATCAAGACCTCTGCCATTTCTTTACCTTTCAAATGAGACAGGTCGTGTTTTATGAGCATGACCGAGTCGGACACCTGCACTTGTGACCATTGCTCCATCCGGAAATAAGTTCTTGAAACTTTACTTGCATGTGTTCAGCACCAAATATGCCGGGTCCTAAGGTGAATCATTCTTGCTTCTGGCTGGGTTTCTTGCGACCACCACCAGATACCGACAAAAGGAAATGGGTGCTGCCCCTTTTATCATCAGGCACATTGAAATAGGTTTTCAGCCAAAGTTCTTGAGTAAAAATACTCCATCGAACACAGATTCCTGGAAGACTTCTCTATACCACTGTGCAATAGTGCAGGTACTATCTTTAATCAATAAAATATCATGATGCAAGCTGCCTTTATTATTTTGCTTAGAAACTTCCCGGAGAGCATAGTGTGCCTTAAAATCGACACCAATTGTAGGTGAAGTATGCACCCTACCCAACAATCTTACTCAACAGCTGAACAGCATCAGCACCTCTAGCATCCCAAAATCCTAAACTGTATGGAAAGCTAAACGAGTAACTAAATGTGAAGCCACACAAAGATTTTACAGACTCTCAGCAACTCTAATGATAAGAAAAGTAAAATTTCCATTAAAAGAGTTTTGAGATGGAGAAAGAGTCCATGCATTACTGAGTGAGGACAACAGGCCAGGCCAATGCACAGGAAGAGTGGAACTTTGGTACATGATAACGGCATCTAATTTTAAAATTCTAAGAGTGATTAAGTTATACGGTGTTTCCATCTCACGATTTCATCAATTTGGACCAAAAAGACCTGAGATCTCCCCCAAAACAAAACTTTGTTTAGGATTTCCGCCAAGCTTTTCAGCCGTGTGAAGTCATGATATCGAACGCAAGCTCTTTCACCAAGCTAATTCCACCGACTAAGACTTCAAACGTTAAATGAAATAATTTAAAATTGCGAAGTAAGCAATTTTTAAATATTTCATTTACCCTTCGAACTATTACTCGGTAGGATTAGCTTGGCGGGATTAGCTTGGTGGGATTAGCTCGGTGGGATTAGCTTGGCAAAAGAGCTTGGTGTTTGATATCACGACTTCACACGGGCACGGCCGAAAAGCTTGGTGGGAATCATTAACATGTTTTGTTTTGGGGTAGATTAAGTTATACGACACAAACGGTTTCCCATTTCGCAGATTGTTCTGATTTGATTTGTAGGAGATGGGAAGGAACGTTAGAGTTAATGTAAGGCAACTCCAGCGTGGGTGCTAACAGTCCTGTCACTACAATACAATCTGTAACCATTTATAGACAGAATGGAGTAGTTATCAGAGGAAGTAAAGTGAGTTTGGGGTATCCCGACTACATCTGGGATTTCTGTAGCATTGCAAATTTCGCTTTTATCTAGGTTGTTAGAAAAATCTAGGCACTGAAATAACCAATTTTAAAGTGGCACTATCATCGAGTGAAAACCGTACGAAAAACCGTGGCGCCATCTAGCAACAGTGATATGGTGAACCTTTACAGCTTGCTCCCACGTGCACGAGGCGTATCAAATTTACAATCAATAGTTAAGGAAGTTGTGCATTGTTTGTTGTGTTAAAATAAAATGGCGTTATGCATTCCTTTGCTTGATGCAAGCAAGTGCTGCGTAGTACTAAATAGCTTCACGAATATGCTCACAGATGTTGCCAGATTTTGCAGACTTTCAATAGGTGATAGTGCCACTTTGCTGGTTGAATTCAGACATACACTACGTTTACATGGCCACAGGAAAGCGCATTTTAACGATGCACTTTGAAATGTGCATCAACAAACGGCACCTGTTTACAAGATGTAAGTCCACGATTAGGGCCAATCCGCTTAGGAAGGTGATTTGGCCAGTGCGATCGGAAAACCCTTCCTTCCTGCCCTCCCTTTAGGGAATAGTGAGCAAGTCCCATGCTGCTCCACCCCTGCATGTAGTAAACTAGGCCAGCTTAGACCCAAGAAACCAAATGTAATCAAATCTTGGTGGTGTTCATATCCATGTACACTTATTTTCAGTATTTACCTAAAATTCGAATGGCACCAGCAGAAATTACGTGGGCGCCGTAACTGTGTCCGCCATCTTTACCAGGCGTTCTCCAACGGCTCAATGCGATTACGAGTGTTTACATGAATAAAGACGATGCGCTTCAGATGGCCGATCCACCTCCGTGAAGCGCTTTGGGAGAAAGCGCCACGAATGGAGAAATTGCCACGAACGGGTGTTTACAAGACCCACGGACTTGACACGGACGTAATGCGCATCCCTCTGAAGCGCTTCGAAGTGGTCATGTAAACGTAGTGATAGTTGCAAGTTAGCTTGGACTCAGTAGGTCGTGGATCACCACCTCTGCTGACTTAAACGTATGACCAGATTCACTTGCAGAAAACGGTTCACTTGCACTAACGAAAGATTACACATAGCAAAGATGATTTTACACAAATTAAATATTTCACCCTCCCCCCACACAAATCATTTGCATTTTGTTAGTTTCCTTCCAACAGCAACCACCTATTCATCGATGTTGTTTGAAATTTAAATGGCTATTTTCCCTTCAAGACAGCTGCGCACATTTTAGTTTTTTTTTCGTAACATCAAAAGTTTATTCTTTTGAAACTGACGAGTTGGAAAGAAATAGACCAGCCTACGTTTAGTGTGTGCAGCTGGCAGAAAATCGAACAAAACATAAAAAAAAAGTGAAAAGCTCGTTGTTAAAATCTGTAAACAGCTGAAGTGAATTGTTCATTTTATGTTTAGAAGTGTCAAATAGGAACCAAACTTCCTATAAATAAGATTCATAAATTAATAAAAGAAGGCTTTCGAAACGGCTGAAAATAAAACCGAACTGATATAAACATGAGTTTGTATGATAATTGTAGAAAAAAAATTAAAGGCCTTGTGTAAAACAAATGCGATAAATTCTGAAACTAAAATTATTCAGGAGAGAACTATGAGCGCCCTTTTTAAGCACGTCAAAAGGCAAAGGCAAATTTCTAGAAATGTTCCTCCCATTCATTTCAATAATGAATTACTAAAAAATGACCTAGACAAAGCAAATGCCTTTAACGACACTTACTGTAAAAATTTTGTAGTTGATAACATATCTCTGCTCCATTGGAGTCTGAACTAGACAATCGTTCATCATCTTCAAACAAACCAAAAATTAAATCTCCTGATTTTACAGCCCAGAGCATTGAAATTCAATTACGAAACCTCAAGAGTAGTTCAGCAATTTCCCCTGATGGCTTTTCTGCAAATTTCTACAAGACCCTTGCTTCGGAGCTTGCTTAATCCTGAATAATCCTGAAATCTTCATTCACCTCGGGCGTGTTACCAAAGTGCTGGAAGATGGCTCGGGTTAGCCCTATTTTCACAAAGGGCAATACAGCTGAGCCTGCTAACTATTGGCAAATTTCGCTTACATGTGTTCCGTGTAGGATTCTAGAGTGAATCATTCGTGACACGATTCTGAATCATTTATACAAATATAACCTTGTGCCAAATCGCCAGTATGATTTTCTACCTGGTCGCTCGACCACATTACAGCCGTTAAATTACATAAATGACTGGACAAAATCCATTGAAATCGGTATTCCAGTGGACGTTATTTGTATAGATTTTGCGAAGGCGTTCGACTCGGTCGTACATTCAAAACTACTTAAAAAACTAAATAACTTGGGTATTGATGGGAGTGTTTATCATTGGATTAAAGACTTTCCGAGTCTTAGATCTCAATGTTGGTGGCTCAGTCTCTGACATTACACCAGTCACCAGCGGTGTTCCACAGGGCTCAGTTTTAGGTCCACTATTATTTGTGCTGTTTGTCTCCGATTTACAGGTTGAAAGTGGTACAGTCAAACTGCCAAAATTTGCAGACGACGTAAAGTTTTACAACAACGTAAAAAACTCTGAAGATCATCGCTCTCTTCAAGTAGCCATAAATTATCTATGCAGTTGGTCATCACAATGGCAACTCCCAATAAACACTAAAACATGTCTAACTTTCCCATTAGGGAATATACACAGAATCTCTTCACATACTCTCGACAATCTGAAGATGGAATCCACACATGAGATGAAGGATCTTGGAATCTACCTAACCTTTGATCTTAAGTTTTCTAAGCATTGCTGTCAGTTTGCCTTCAGGGTTAAGCGCATTGGTCATATGATCAGACGCTGTTGAGTGTCTGGAGATATCAATACTTTGGTAAGGGCATTTAATGTTTATGTTCGACCTATAGTCGAATGTGCTAGTCAGGTCTGGTCTCCACACTTAGTGAAAGATATTAAAGCAGTTGAATCGGTCCAGAGAACTTTTACTAAATATCTTTCCGGTTTTTATAACATACCTTACAAACAGCGGTTAAAACGTTTGGGGTTAGCATCTTTGGAACTGAGATGATTGCAAGCAGATCTGTGCCTTACTTTCTCCATTCTTCATGGACTAGTTGATGCAGACCCAAAAAGCTTTTTCTGTGTCCGAGGAAATGCATATACCAGAAGATACCCGATTAAACTTACCATCGCAAAAATGAAAATAGGCTGTACAAAGTTCTTCTCAAACCGCATAGTACAGCCATGGAATTCTTTGGCATCCGAGTTGGTGATGTTGCGTAGTCTTCATCAGTTCAAACGGGGTCTCAAAAAGTGTTTTTTTTCCATGTTTTTAAAGTGTTTCTTATTTTATTTTTAAATACTTTTTTATGCTTTAACTTTTATTCACTAATATCTGTGATGACGCAGCCCACTGGGTGTAGGAATTGTAAATCTTCATTATCACTAGGTGCAGGTATTAGAGGATAAGGTTTTATCCCTTCCTGTTTCCTTTTACCATTTTTGTCGGTAATAAAGCTGTTATATTATATTATTCATCAATGACGTTGTCCTTGATCCAGCACTCTGAAAAACACTGTCCACTAACAGTGCACGTCACCATATCCTTGGAGGTTTGATGGACTCCTAGCTAAAGTCAAAGTGCCTGAAAGCGAGAGGGACAATTTTGAGGGTTATTTTGATTGGCAATAAATTCCTAGGACGTTTACATAACACAATCGACATGAGCACGAGATATCAAAGGAACTTCTGTTCTCGAAAATGCTAGGGGTGACCGAGTTCATGCTTGAACCTAGGACCTCTGGCACAGTAGGTGTTCGTACATCAGTCCAACTTGCCACATCAAAAGCGTGTACCGGCTCATCATCCATGGCCTACGTCTAGTAGTACACAGTGTGTATCAGCTCAGCTGCTGTAAGACATCTGTACTGATAGCACACAGTTTGTGTAGTGGGTGTACTTATTAAGACATATTTTCTGATATCTCATCAATCATCAGGTATAACGGTGAATTAAAATATTCTCTTTCTAAACACTATTTCTCATTTCTGTAGGTGATTCATTTAACACATGATGATCTACCCGTGATGAAGTATTTAGCAATGCAGAATGGATACACAACCGGCGCTGGATTCGTAACTGACACAATGATGTTAACTGAAGTAAGCTATCTTTAAAACTAATGTAAAATGTACGAGATGGAAGGTAAAGTCCAAAAGGTGATGCAAAATGGAAGCGATAAATCGGCAGAAAATGTAAACATGTAAGCAAAACACCATGTAAACATCACATATTGGTTCGATATTAATAAGAAGCAGTGGAAGAGCTAGGAATTTGCTGTAGGGTAAAGGAAGTGGCTGGTAAGGAGTTCAAAATTACGTGTAGGCTACTATGTGTCATTAGGCCTAATATTAGGCCTAATGACACATAGTAGCCTACACGTAATTTTTGTTGGGATTGGAGATAGGCACAGATACACATACACTTGGCTGTTTTATACTTTTACTGACCTTACAGATTTTCTACGGACGTTTGGGTTCCCCTACAGATTAAGGGGTCGTTTAAGATCTTACCCTTGTTTATGCAAGTAATAAATAATTCAAGGAACATTACACACTTCTAAAAGCTCTCACGTTGACCAGCCACTGATCAATGACCTTCTACGATTTAATAATGAATCGTTAAATAAGGAAGAGAGTTAACATTGGAACTATTTCCCTCCACACGCTACGGCAGTACAACTGTTTATATTGAAACTTGCTGGATGTAGCCATATGTGATTAGACTTATATTTGTGTGAATAAGCAATCTGTATGGGACTGGGTCATTTTCCCTAGGATTATTTGGGAGGATTGTTTGGGAGGATGCGACTTTCTAATAGAAGGCCTGCAACGGATAACAACGGATAACAGCACCAATTGCCGTAATTGATGAGGATGTGATAAACTGTGTTTGGCAGGAATTTAACTGTTACGTGGATGTATGCCGTGTATCTATAAGGAAGCGCACATCGAACTTCTCTGACTCGCTATGTTAAACTTAATGAGTCACAGAACGTGACGGCAAAAACCGTTTATCGATAAGTTGAATAGTTTTCCTTTAATAAACGCTTCAAACTGTTTATTTCTTTTGAAATCACCCTGTATATTCAATCCAAATTTAAATATTTTGGTTTGAAAGATGCAAACCCAGTTAGGACGCGACTGCAACATTAAAGATTCTAGTAGACTTAGAAGACTCCAATAAAACCTCTTATGTGGAAATGGGGGGGGGGGGGGAGGGGGTCACTCATGTTTCTTGCAATCCAAACGTGACCAGACATCATTTTCAATGTTGTGCAAATGGTGAAAAGTAACAAAATTCATAACAAATATTTAAATGAATAAAACAACACATGCATAACATACATAAATAAATACATAAATAAATAAATTAAAAAATCAAAACAAAAAAATCTCGCGAGAAATAACAACGGGGCGTTGGACGTCTAACTGGAAAATCGTCTAATGGGATAATTGTCTAATATCTGCATAAATAAAAAATGTGGAAAATCGTCTAAACGGAATATTGTATAATGGATAATCGTATAATGGATAAACGTCTAACTGCGGTTTCTGATGTTATATGTATAGCTGCAGCGTGCATGGTAGCGCGAGCGAGGCAGGGATATTATTGTCTGCGCAGCGTATTTTGAGTCCTGCAGTATTTTATGAGCGGCTACGTCTTCCTGGAGGGAGCGGCTTTAATCGACAGCCGCCATTGTTTTTGAAACCAACTAGGATATCAACAAGGTACTCTGCTATCGAAAACATACCATCGATTACCTGTGTTCGTTCTGGGGCGAACTCAAGATAGGCCAATACAGACACTAGAGACGATTTTCCATTATTACGAATATCCTGTTAGACGTTATTCCATTATACGAACTTCCGGTAGACGATTTTCCATTATACGAATTTCCTATTAGACGACTTTCCGTTATACTGTTATACGGTGTCTACCAATTATGCGATTTTCCAGTTAGACGATTATCCCTCGCCCATAGCGGTTATAAGTTCTTGAGAGGGTATGAACAAGTTATAGGGATACGTGTTATGAGTATATAGACGTTTGCGTGCCAAACTGGATTACCGTGAGCTGCAATGCCTCGCCAATTTAATCTTAACTTTCCTAATCTTTCATAATATGGCTAATTTTCACTTAACAAATTTCTTCAAGTTTCGTGGAGCATCTATATAAAGAGAGGCCACAATTATAAGGTGTTAGTTGTTGAAGCTAGATTAGATTACCGGAAATTCGTCTTTGCTAATCGTGTGGGGACTGCTTATAACAGATTGTCAACAGTTTCGTCTATTTTCATGATAATTGTGCTACGTGAGATATTGTTTGGGTTTGGAATTTTTTTACCACAAGTTTACCGTTTAGTCGTTGGTATGACAACGGAATTCGCTGTTTTCCGTAACTGTCACCGTTTGTATTGTATTTAAAAAAAAAATATTTTAACTAGTTTAATATGAAAGAAATATTTTTCATTTTTAAGAAAGTGTGAAGTCAGTTCTTATTGGTGTTCAAAATAACTCCGCCTGTTCAAAGCATGTTAATTGCTTACGCTGACTTAAAGGTGCCTATTCCCCCAATAACAGGCTGCAGGATAGAGCGCCGTCTACCATTATGTAGTTCACTATATAGCACTTGGTTTCAGCAAACGTAGGAATCTGCAAAGAAATTTCTTTGCAAACAGCAAAGAAGCCAAATGCCCCCTTAATTATTGAGTGTAAAGTTGGTACGTCCACGTGCACCAAGGAGCAAACCGTCAAGGTTAACGATATCACTGTTACTAGATGGCGCCTATCAAGCAGTTCAAAATCTGCGTTTCGAAATGGTCGGTAGCTTAAAAAAGCACCCGTGATGTCGTTAGGCTTAACTTTACCGAATGCTCCCTGGTGCTCGTGGACGCACCAACTTTACACTCAATAATTAAGGAGGCAGGCGTCTTGTTTGTTTCATAAAAATAAATTTATTTGTATGTTTCTTGGCTTGTTGAATGTAAGAGATAGACAGAAATAGATAGAGGCATGGACGCTGTTCGAAAAACCATGTTAGCGGCAAATGGCTGTAAATGCTGCAGCCGGTTGTTTGGTGGCAATTCCCCTTTACGGCTAAATAATATTGACAAAGATGAATTGAGACGATAAGCTAACTTGAGCTCGATTTTTTTGGGTGTTATTGTAAATTGTGGTGATTGATATTCATTCATTATTGACAAATTGCCAATAATGAATTGTCATCTGAATTTTTCTTATTTTAACCATTCGAATTCCTCATCCGTTTAGGACATTCAATTCCGGGCTGGAATTATGATTACAAGATTTTGGGATTCGTTTCATTCAATCCCAGGATCCCGGGATTAATCCCGAATTTGTCGTGACTATTTCTTCATGTGGGTAAAAAAATAATCCTAAAAGAAAATCAAGTTTCTTTTCACTATTTTCCTATAGCTTTTCACTATAACTTGGGATTTTCTTCCATTTCACTCGTCTGAATTTTTCTGATTTTAACCGGCCTATCCCGGGATTAATACAGAATTTTCATGACTATTTTTCATGCGGGTAAAAAAAAATCCTAAAAGAAAATTAGGAGTTTCTTTTCTACTTTACGTCAAAAACTCAACCAAACGAAAGACTAATACGACAGTTGGAAATTAGACAATGTAGGAATAAAGCTTGCGTTCGTCTAAACCGAGCACTCGATAATTGACAAAATGCAAGCTTTACCCCACCATTGTCTAACTTCCAACTCTCGTATTAGCCTTTCGTTTGGTTCAGAAACGTTGAGTTTTTGATGTCAAGTAGAAAAGAAACTCTTAATTTTCTTTTAGGATTTTTTTTGTACCCTTGTGAAAAAAAAGTCATAAAAAATTCGGTATTAATCTCGGGATCCTGGGATTGAATGAAACGAATCCCAAAATCTTGGAATTATAATTCCAGCCCGGAATTGAATGTCCTAAACGGATGAGGAATTAGGCCGGTTAAAATCAGAAAAATTCAGATGTGTGAAACGGCAGAAAATCCCAAGCTTGATTCCTATGTAAAAGTTTGAGTGAAAAATGCATGAGACCTTTCTGCCTCATGCGTTGACAAGCGAAGCAAGTACGAGTTGCGATGGGCTGAAAGAAATGTGTATAGATGTCGAGAAAATAAAAGGGCCGAGTGTACTTCTGCTTCGCTTGGACACTAAACACAACAAAACCTAAATAGTTCCGCCACTCTGACAGCCGTGATCACGTGATCGTTGGAAACAGAACCTGGATGAATCCCTGAACAGTTTCTACTGAAATATTTGGATTTTGTTCTGGTTAGTGTAGAAGCGAAAAAGTAGTACACTCACCCTCTTCATTTTCCCTTGACATGACAATGTTTGAAAATACGGATGAAACAAACACAGATGAAAACCTATTTACGTTGCCTTTTGGACTTAAAAGACCTTGGCAAAGTCCCCGCCAGGACTGCCGGCCGGGGTAGCGTGAGAGGCTACCATGCTCCTTCAGCGGCTATGGGAACTATTCTGGCCAATTCTGGACAATCTTTCGGCCCCTACGATGATCAGAGGTTTCCCGGATCGAATCCCCGGGTTGGCACCTCCCTTTACCAGATATTTCTTCTTCTCTAAAAGTCTGGTAATGTTCAAAAATTGAGCCGGTTCAGCCATACAAGCATTAAGTTGCTTCGGCTGACTTAAGGCTCAAAGAAATTATTAAAACTTAAGAAAAAAAAACTTAAAACATGTCGCAAAGTTCGAGGGATCGTCTTTAATACGGTGGCAAAGCCAAAGCTGGATTACTGCAGCGTTGTGCGGTATCCCTACATTAAACAAATCAGTCGGACTGCGTTGAACGTGTGATGTGTAGGGCCACTAGAATGTTTTACGGTGCACAAAAAAAGAGATGCTTGTGTCACCGATATGTGCAACAAATTGAAATGGTAATCTTCAGCCGACAGAAGGAGAATGCACTGCTTGCAAGTCTTTTTCCGTATTTGCGACGGCTGTACTCTTCTGGATCCTTCTGATTTTTGTGCCGCCCTGGATTTTGTGGGTATGCAGGATGATTCCAGAAAGATCAAGCGCTACCAGTGTAACAAAAAGGTGCTGGCTGGAACGTTCTTCCCCAGGACCATCATTGACTTGAGACATGATGTTGTCTTTTTCACAAGTGATGTATCCTTCGTTGTAAAGTTGAGAAAAGACTGTCAGCCTAAAAAATGCAGCCATATTTGTTAAATTGTTGAAAAATTTTTTTATTATTTTGCTTGTTTTTTTTTTGTATTTGTTTAAAATTTTATGTGTTTTGATAATGCACTCATTGCTCTTTTCGGCGTTGCAATCATTAAATAAATGAATAAATAAATTAAATGTGAGACTGCGTGAGCGGGGAATTGAACCAACGACCTTTGTAACCACATGTTGAGATCCTACTGCTGATCCATACTGACACGACATTTGGCTTTCAATCCTGTTTAAACTGCGTAGTGGTTTTCGCAAGGACTGAAAGAGAATGGATTCCGTATAAGATTAAACAGTACTGCCAGGCACACTAATAGCTTGTTATGTTGAAGAAGATTTGTTTAAAATCATTCTTGCTGAGAAACCTGGCTTCATTTCCCAACAGGTGTTTCGGCGTAATCTGAGGAGAAGACCATGTGCTGATCCATCAGTTGTATCGACGTGTTTATCCAAATGCATTGACCAAGAAATAATTTCAAAACTAGATAACCCATGCAGGTAATAACGTTTCGAATTCAAATGCTGTTTTTAGTATAAAGAACTGAAATGATGTATTAAGAATAAATTTAACAAAATTCCAGATTGCCTTTCATGCTGACTACAAAAACACCTGTCTGTATTGATTCTGATGATGTGAAGAGCGTTCTTAATGTAACTGTTCAAGTTTCCCGACGGTTTAGACAGGAAGGTTGCAAGTGCCCCACCAAATGCAAAGAAACTTTTTACAGAATGGATTTTGTCAGTCACGTCCCACCACAGCCTGGATTTCCTATTTTATTCTTTAGAATGCTGATTACAAACAATAAAATTTCGACAATGCAAGATATCGCGGCCTACGATATCGTATCCCTCTTATCTGATATTGGTGGCAGTCTCTCTTTGTTCCTTGGATTGTGTGGTTTCCAGATAATAGATCTCTTGCTGTACGGAATATCAAGCCCAGCACTAAAACGTACGCGAAATGAGAAAAAGTTGCTATTCAGAGAACACGGTCGAAAGGTAATCCTAGTTGGTGGGACCAATGATGTCGAGAAAACTACAGTTGACATTCCCGGATTCAGTCATGTGTTGAAAAAGAAGACTTGGTTGGGCCGAGCATTGTGGATAACAATCTCAACCATTGGCTTGGTTGCAACAGTGTACCAGTGTGGAGACAGAATTAATTACTACATGCTTGACTCCTCAATGATCAATTCTTACCAGGTCTACAACGAGACTATACTATTTCCATCTGTTGTTGAGTGCTACATCGATCCCACCTATCCAGTTAAAGGAGAACCTAGATTTAAAAATCTGTTGCTTAAGACAAGCAATATAATGCAAAAATATGGTGACATTCAGAAATTTAAGGAAAAGCTCTATAAGGAAAAAATTTCTCCTGTACATCTTTGGAATTTTACAAGTGGAAACCATTCAATCCGTTTTTCACCAGTGGAGGTACGTATTATGGATTGTCTGTCATTTTATGTATCTGGCATATTTCATTTCAGATGCATTAGTGAGATCATTGCTTACACGTTACATTTATAATAATGCCCTCTATTCATTAGATTTAAAACCACCATAGAGGCCATAACTTCGTTTGAAAGTCAATTTACCGAAACCGTACAGTGCTGTGACAACAGTAGAAGAGACAAATTAATGGTTTATGTTTTCAGCATCTTGAAAAAAGAATAACGGCAGCCGAGGTTTTAATATTGTACTCATGGTTTAGTTTATGATTAATGAATGTACGAATACATAATATTCGCTTGACACACTAAGTATGGAAAAAATACGGATGTTAACATACATAAGATGTGAATTTCTGTGGGAAAGGGCCTGGCGAATTGGAATGCCACCTAGATTGAATCTTAGATTTGACGGAAGTGCTGCTGAAGTTGATCTTGCACCGTCATCCCAAGTTAGTTGGTGATGCCACCGACATAGCTTACAATACCAAGCTGCAAAGATTGCCTGTCCAAGAGTGTTGCTACAACAGAAACTACCAACACATAGTAAGCAAGTTATTAAATAAAAACTTTGTTTCATACTCCTCAAGAAGGACAGTCACAAGGCTTTATTCACCAACCGCTTTCAAGTCCTTCCCTATAAATTCATTTTTACACTCATAAGGCTTTACTCACCAATTGCGATCAAGTCCTTTGCTATAAATCCACGTTCAGTCACAAGCTTTATTCACCAATCGCTAGCAAGTCCTTTGCTATAAATCCATTTTCAGAGTCACAAGGCTTTATTCACCAACCACTGTCAAGTCCTTTGCTATAAATCCATTTTTACAGTTGCAAGGTGTTATTCACCAACCGCTACCAAATCTTTTGCTGTAAATCCATTTTTACAGTCACAGGCTTTATTCACCAACTTCTATCAAGTCGTTTGCTATAAATCTATTTTTACAGTTGCAAGGCGTTATTCACCAAGCACTACCAAATCTTTTGCTGTAAATCCATTTTTACAGTCACAGGCTTTATTCACCAACTTCTATCAAGTCGTTTGCTATAAATCCATTTTTAAAGTCACAAGGCTTTTTTCACCAACTGCCATCAAGTCCTTTGCTATAAAGCCATTTTAAATTGCGGCAGTTTGAATATATGCTGTTGCATTTCTGGGACTATTTACGAGCATTCCTTGGCGAATTCAATTCTGACATTAGCCGCTTGAGTGACTATATTGACTATATGTCCTAGCGAACATTCGTTGTAAAGACGCCAACTGAGATAAAAGCGGCATGCTTCGTGCGTGGGATGGAGCTTTTATCCCACTCGGCCTTGTAAACCATTCCTCCTAGTAATGACACATTTGAGATCTCAGACCGCACTGGCTACAGGGCAAACAGATAAATCACTTTAATAACCAGATTCTATTACCAGGTATTCATTACTGTCCAGGTTCTATAATCTGGTACTGGACACGTGAAGCCTGGAAGGCAGAATTTCTTAAAAGAATTATAAATTCAATTAAACTGCCTATTTTGATATTGTGTTTTGCTGTGAATTTATGTTTTCTTTATATCTCAGTGTATTTAGCAGCATGCTAGTGCTAAAATATCTCGAATTATTGATTACGTACGTGTATTGCTGCATTCTGTGATTTAGAAAATTATTTTTTTCTGGAAGAAATAAGAGAACCGATTTTAAAGGAATACCTTTGCAATAGAAAGAAGGACACTTTCACTTTCTCAGAGAATCATGTCATTTACCTGGAGGGATAAACAAACACTCTTTTCGATCTCGTACAGGAGAGGGGGAATTTCGTCAACTATATTGAAAGAAGCTGTAACTCCAAAACTTAAAGACCAACACAATACGTTCCCTTATGAATGTTCCTCCTTCCTCTATTAAAAAATAGTGACCTTTTCTGGTGAAACCATTTCATGGCCCTGTACGATTCAATAGTGAGGGGGTGATTGAGGTTTAATGACGTGTCGACAGCATAGGTCATTAGCGCAACCTCAGTCACACTGCAGTGGTCCAGTTACCACTGCTAGCACAGCAGACTGGTCCGGTTACCACTGTTACCACATTACAGAGGTGTTAGGCAAACCCCAAATCTAGCTCTTATCATACATCCGTACCCCCTGCAAAAAAAAAAAAAAAAAAAAAAAAAACCTGAATAGGAGGACAGACTTATCGCTCAACTGATGTGCTAAATCTCGTGGCAAATGGAAACGTCGACGAACACTTTCAAGACGTTGACAATCAACAAGTAAGTGACCGTCGACACCAATGACATTCAGGAGGGATAACCACCCCTCAAAAGGAAGCAATGAGTAACTTTGGTGTGACCAATCCGTAAAATGGCCATCACCACCTCTGCTCGGTGACTGCGGCGACAAGCCGAGTGCCATTCCGTGACGGTGCCTTTACAGACCGCAACTTATTGTTGTCTAGTCTGTCCCACAAGGTTCAATAGTGACCCTCTGAAACAACAAAACACGACCTCGTGCACTTGGCTTACAAATTTTTATATTCTAACAGGTACTGACATCTTCTTGTTCTGAAATCCCAAATCCACTTTCACTCGTGATCATTGAGAAACAGTAAACAACTTCTCTTATTCTTTGCCTACTTAGACCACCTTACTATGGGCCTCATACTCCGAAAAATAAGTCGTGGCCCCATATAAAATTAAGATGCTCAAACTTACCTTACGGGCACATCGTGTCCAAAGGGGTTTCATTACTTATAAGGCCGTAATAGGACGAGGCAATCGTTTGCCATTGTCGCTTTGTTCATTAGTGTCCGATAAACAGTGTAGTTTAGTTCACTGGGCTCTCGCTCTCTGTTAATTCGTCAACCGAGATCCAAGCTTCAGTCTCTAGGTGGAGAGAGTATTCTAAGAAGCCTTAAATAGTCTAAAAGTGCGAGGTATCTACTATGACCCGATCACCGAACCATGGTCCATTGGGTCTAGAGGTTAACATTGCACCATAGAGGTTGTGTCAAAACTAGTCTGCCTAAACTCAGGGTAAGACACCTACTTCTTGTCTCACTCAATTAACATTAATGAGGTTTTAAGCCAGTAAATTAATGTACCTGAAATTAATAAGGATCAATCCATCAAACAATTAAAGTAACTTTCAGGTGAGGAACACTTTATTGGCTATAAGTTGGATTTAATATTACTAGATCGAATATTGATTGGTTATTGAATATCTGTTAATTAATTATTTTGAAGTATTTGCTATATTTTTTGTGTGACTACGAAACTAAATGGAATGTTTTAAAGGTAACTTTAAACAACTCCATGTAACGTTATTTTCTTAAAGTCGTAAATTGAACAAATAGTAAAATTGCAAACTGCGAACCGTAGCCTATACAAAGCAAAGAACAACATTGACTTGGAGTATTGCAATTGTAAAAATCATATGTCTTGACCTTGAGTAGAATTGTAATTACGTCCGACAGAGTTTCAACTGTAATCTGTAAAACTGTGAACTGGTAATTTGAATCAACCAGTAATTATTGTCATTAACTATTAAATAAAAAAATGTTTAACTTTTTGTGTGAACGAACTCAGTAACCCATTCTTTAGAGAACGCTCCATTGGCAAGTAACATAATGGAACTGGTTGTGTAACGGTATTAGTATTCAATATCATGAGAGCATGCTCAGAGGGCGATCAAATAAATTGGGTATTAAGAGTTTAATTATTAAAGAATGGCTGGCGCAGTGAGCACACTGAAAAGTAATAACGACGTGGCTGAAAAAGCAACGCGACACTGCACTTTCATTAAAAAAATTAATCTTAACACCATTGTTTCAGTACATGAGTTAGATTTTTGAAATATTTCTGTTCTGCATTGGCTAATCCTAAACCATTTCGTAGGAGTGAGATAAGTCCTATTCGTTTTGTTTTCGCTTTCATTGAAGGGAATATCCACACAGCTAGTTCACAATGATAAAACTTACTGAAACACTTTCTTCTGACATTGAGTATATAGCGTTCTACTTCCAATAGAAAAGTTGCTCAACTGTTTACACAAGCAAGTACGTTACTGTATTTTTTTGGTGCATGTTATATTTCATTAAGGTCCATTTCGTTTTCCCGTCTATACTACCATCTAATTTACTTGCTGGACCTAGTCGATCCCTCACTTAAATTTAAGGTTACCATCAAATTGTTTCGCACTGTAATTACAGTATATTATTTTCAGCTGGAAGGTGAAGAGTTGGTCCAAGTAAGAGACATAATTACTCCATTTGGAATATGTTCTGTGTTCGAACCAAGTAAGTATACATACGATGTGTGTCCAATCTTATTCTTGTATTTCAACACTTTCTCTCAGATACAGAAATTCAGCACAACCTCTGCATTGTACTGCATTGGCCTGCCCAAGACAAAACTTGTTAAATGAAAAAGCGGCATTTGCGCCATTATTGCATTAAAGTATCTCTAGGCTACAGTGTAACACTCCACGATTAAACACATGAAAGACATCATAATCAGGATTAATTCCTGCGAAGTTAAATTTTAATCACGAGTTCTGAAATGGCAGATTGCAGTCAATCCCACCCGGATCCAGTTAGAATCCGTGGGTGCGAGGCAGTCTTCGGCCGGGTTTACGCAACCACTCGCTTTTGCATTCTCGCAGCTAGAAGCTAGAAATCATCTGAAATTCCAACATGGCGGCGGTTTTATGTCTGCCGCCTCGCAACGAAAACAACAAATAACGTGAGTTTAAAAGCGTTTGGGAAAATTGTTTCGTCATGAGGAATTCTTTATATTATTGGCACGGATTATAAGACTGCAAGTATTTACTCAAACGATGTCGGATTTAGCTAATCCATTTAGCGTTGTTACCATGGCAATGTCACCTTTGCCATCGCGATTGAGTTCTAGCTGCGAGAATGCAAATGCGAGTCAACACGCCCTTATCATGGAATGCACAATACTACATTTTTATACAAAGTAAACAATATTTACATTTTGCTGCCCCTCTACTGAGCATTGTAAAAATGGGTGGCTCTGCAACTGGCGTTTTGCATGTTGTCAGATTATCTTTGTGTTCGATACGCAAACAGCGGGCGGCCAAGCACGTCACACCTTCGCTGGCTGGAACACCCTATTTTCCCACATTAGTAATGACACACGTAGCATGGTTGAGTATGATCTCGTGGTCATCATAGAGAAACAGGCAATAATCCACCAAGGAACCAAAAAATGAAAACTTTATTAATACTGTTTAGGGAACAAATTTTGTGCTTATCTATCTTCGTGGCTAGGTAGCGAAGACCGGCAATTAACGGAAAATATAAGTTAGCTAGTGGCACAGTATGACATACACTTACAATGCATTTCCTTGATAGAAATCAGCACTGCCTTGATAGCAATCTACCTCCTCCTCCTGCATCGCCAATCAATATTTACCTTTCTGCGAATCCTGTGCTCACTGGTGTAACACATTGATTAATTTTGAATTTAAATTTTAACTTTTTATGTCTCGCCGTAGGTTGGAAAATACAATACAACGGAGCCCAGACCAGAATTCGAGCAGAAACTAGTCCTGAGTACTACGAAACGCAAGTATGATTGCACTTTTTGTCACAATATTAATATTAATCTATATAACTAAGATCATAATATTTGTTTGTTTGTGTGCGTGTGCGTGCCGTGTGGGTCCACAATGATATGGAAGTCCGCAGTGGGAATCTCGATATTCCTTAATCATCCTCATAATCTCGATAATTCTTTTATTGTTTGTTTGTGTGTGTGTGCGTGCGTGTGGGTCCAGAATGATATGGAAGTCCGCAGTGGGAATCTCGATATTCCTTATTCATCCTTATAACCTCGATAATTCTTATATTGTTTGTTTGTGTGTGTGTGCGTGCGTGTAGGTCCACAATG
>JAHWFP010020590.1:14307-26399 GCA_023313725.1 Lithobius niger | reverse complement strand
GAGACGAATTTAGTAGTGTGAAATCAGTATTAAGTTGTACCCCTCTCCTGACCCCATCAAGCGTCCCCAAACGTAAAGCAATTTCGTCTCCCTCCATCCCTGCCTGCCCTCATACGCTTCCCAAACCGTGAAACAGTACCTTACTTCAACTGTGTGATGGGTTGGAGAGAGAGGGGGGGGGGGCAAGGGGGGTATTGGAGCCGCACAGAAAATTGGGAGCCATAGGCACCATCAGACCTATGGGCAGCCCTGCAGCTGAATAAAGAATTTTAGCATTTTGCTTCCCACGCAGTGAATATATTTTAGCCTTCATAATGTATTTCATAAAAGTGGTGAGAAGTTATTTAATACAATATATGGATTTGGAAAAAAATGCAATAGAAATAATGTAATTTCTCAATAAGAGTAATCTGTCCAGATCTGGTGAAAATACTGAAAATAATCAATGGTTATCGTAGCTGTGAGGTAGGCTAGCAGAGTCCAGCCTAGAAGTTTGTCTGGTTGGCGACTGGAAAGACCCTGGACAAATCCCTACCAGTCACTGCAGGCCTGGGCAGTTTGAAAGACAACCAACCTATTTCAACAACTATACGATCTATTCTGAACATAATCTCCGCCATATCCGATGACTGGCAGTTCCCATAGTTTGAATCCCTGGGTTTTCTTTACCCCTTTACTAAACTAAAATCGGGGTCAACCGTGGACCAACGCGAACAGAGCTCAAGGAGTAATCACGGACTACTTACGAATTAAGATATTCCTCCGCTTTGTTTACGTCTTCTTGGCTTAGCTTAGGCTAGCGGCCAAACGTAAGGGAAAACAACTTGCAATATTTTTAGACTCGAATAATGTTGTTTTTTATCATTAGTGATAGACATCTCTTTCTAAAACGTACGAGTCACACGGTTGACCTATTGTTCTGTGCGGGTAGCAGCATGGGTTTTTATCGATCTGATCTAATGCCAATGGTTTGTTACTTTAAAAAATGTATGATTTCGTCTCATTATCGTAGAAGTTGGGCAGCGAGATGATCCGAATGTTCCTGAAAGAAAATCGCACCAAACCGCAAGTCTATCCGAAACTGTTAAAGTGTTATTCTAATTTAGCCGAGCAGAAGCAGACTACGATTAGCGTTTTCGGAAGTATAGGCCTATTACAGATTTGACGAAAATACTACTCCCGATGTACACATTGGCCAATACTTAAAGTTACAACATGTGCAATGTTGTACACCGTGTTAGCAAGTTACCGTTACGTAAAAAAAAAAAATGTTAACGTTTCATTACAGATGAAAATCAGCGTATTTCTGGCAATAGTATATCGAAAATCGCCGTGTTAATTAGCTATACCTTAAAATTCGAGAAGGAAAAAAGTGTTTGAACCGTAATAAAAGTCTGCCGTTAACGCCTTGTAGTGTTGAAAATGGCCTTCATGGATGATTTCCCCTGCAGAATTGGGAAACAAGCGTGACAAAGTGTAGTTAGCCCTTTTTCCGTTCAGTCACTTCAATTTTTTTTCCTTCAATTTAACTCGCTCATGCTTGGTTGTTGGTTGTGAAAGCAGAACTTCATAAGTACCACAGGATTTCATCTTCGTTGAGCCTTGGCATTGACCTTTCCTCCTTGTAAAGTTTCTAGAGTTTTTGTGTTATATGGATTTGAAGTTATTTCAAGGCAGTTCAAGGTGTCAAGTAAGTTGTCTGGGTGTGGTGAGGGTTTGAGGGATTGCTACAGGGTGCGGCGCAAGGGGTGGGGTGTGTTTGGGGGCGAGGCAATGACTATGCTAAAATGAATAGCCAATATTGCATTTTATTGTTGGGAGGTAAAGCAATATTTTTAAGTCCATCATTCGAACTATGAAAACGAGGAACATTCGGGAACATTATTCCAGCATTCTATAAATAATTGCCCTATCCACGGTTTCTTTCTTCTTAAATTTCTGAACGAACTTCGTCATTGGACATTTACAGTAAATAGGTTATTCTCCCATTTCTAGGACGTTTCTGTCAAGTGTATTATATCAGTTTATTTTTCTTATGATACTGGAGTGTTTAAAGAGCTCCGTTAGAAATGAGGAATATATTATTGGACTGTTTAACAGTTTTTTTACATTGGCTTCGTACTCTTTTTTTTTTTAATTTCGTTCTCTTTCGTTTTATGTTCGTCATTTTTATATTGCGGCAAGTATAACTATGGTTGAAACTACAATAAAGGAAATCGAATACAAAAAAAAACAGTACGACACCAACATAACAAACATGCAAGACTCTGTTCCAGCATATGATGGATTAGGGCGCTAATCTTGGTCAACATTCTTGTACTATACAAAATGAACCTAACTTGTAATCATGGCTCAGTTAGCAAATGCGGTGATGTGTAGATCTGTAATGCAACTGATGTTACATCGCGATTATTTTTATTAACTAATTATTTGAATTCATCAAACACCAGGTGACATAGAATCAAGAGTTCTTTATTCATTTTTCTTATACTGATGAAATGTAGGCCCAAGAGCGCTTCTTAAGGAGTTATTTAATCTGTCCCTGTAGGGCTCAGATTCTCGTTCAGTGGATCCTTCTTTAGAACCTTCCCATTAAAATTAGAATCCATCTTAATATTTTTTCCCCGTTTGTAAATTGTAGTGACTTCGGGCAGGGAACCAGTAGAATCTGTGAATTTTCAAAATGACGGCATGACTGCCTGAAGCTCAGGGGCATCGTGCAGAGCTGCCCTATCAGGAATTCTGGGTCTTAAGGCAGTGCAGGGGTATGCAAGTCGCCAAACTATTATCAAAGATTGAAATTGTAGGAGACTGAGTGACGGCTGTTTAACAATGTCTGTAAAAAAATTGATTTTTAATAAGGAAACAAGTGGCGAAACCGTTTGGAAAGTAATTACTGGAACAGAAACTTAAGCACCAATAATTTTATTACAATAATTTTATTACACGCATCGATAGCGTGGCACTTATTAATTTGTTTTATCAACATGCATGTTATTACAGATGTTATTGAGTACATTAAGTTCATAACAAGATAGTGAGTACCACATAACGAGCCAAATCAACAACGTTATCAGTTTTTTATTTCTTCTTCCGGTACTTACTTTTTCAACTGATTCACCACTTGTTTCTCTCTTAACCTTTTTTTTTACCGATATCGTTAACACTCGTCACTCAATTTCATTTTTTTTAATGCTGACGAAAATATATATTACCTGTCTTTCTTATAGCAGTTCCTCCTAAGGCTCAAATCCGTAGCAAAACTTGTTGGCTTCCCTGCCGGGCTCATAACTCCTCTACTGCGCATGTGCGGAGTGCAGGCCTATATATAAGCATCCGAAGCAGACCTTGCTTCATCTTTCTTCCTAGGGCACCACCGCGTCTGGTCGTTTTTCAACTCTCTTTCTTGGCACATCTCTGCAAGCTAAAACGGACCATCTAGGCATTTGTATGTGTATCCCCAAGAGGACCTTCACTTTGGCCCTTGGCCCAGTCTCCTTTGACCCTAATTTTCAGTGGTGCTGCTACAGATGTGCGCCATACACCCGGGCGCCTGGAGCTCGAGAACTGGAGACCGGCACCCGGGGTTTGAGGACTGGAGACCAGCGCCTGGAGCTCGAGGACTGGAGGTCAACACCTGGGAGCAGGGCCTTTTGGTGGACCACGATCTGCTGTCCACGTTACTTCTTGAAAAAGCTCCTTTTTTCATCGGTATTATTAATTAACACCTGTTGCGATGTGCGCCGCATACCCACAAGCGCTCAGAGCTTGGGGACCGGGAACAAGGACCCGAGTTCGTGGCCCTTGGTGGACAGCGGCCTATTGTCCACTCTTTGGCCACCACGATTTTGTTTCCAGTTCCCCACTGCTATACAGAATATTCAGTACGCCACGGATATCGACCGACCAGTCGACCGCAGCCCGTGACCCTGGTTTACAGATGAACCTTCAGGCCATTTACTCCCTTTGGATCTACTGCAGCTACAATTCTGAGCTCTGTCGCTCATTATTCAAAAGCAATCCTGCCGAGAACGACCAGCCTGAGGACACTGGCCTTGGGTCCCACTTCAACCCTCCAACCAACTCAAGTGCGCCATTAGAGACTGTCCTCGTTCACCCTGGTCCTTTCGATCAGTTCCCTTCTATTACCCCTTTCTGAAGCCTGACACTTGGGCTTCTGCATCATCTGTCCACGCCATCTGGACCTGGTCTGCCTTCCAGGCCATACCTGTGCTCTTCTACTGACCGACTTGAAACATGCTGCGTTTTCACTGCTGCACCTGCAGACTTTCACCGTTCTCACTGGGCCCACACATCATGTGGATTCTGCTGCACCGCCCGGCGATCGTTAGTACTAATAAGCCCGTTCGTTGCTTTCGAAGCTTTGCTGTTCATCGGTTCTCATCTGTTGATCGACGCTCATAGAGTCCTCAGCCTGATCCCTTCGGTTTCTGTAGTTTTACATTGACCGGCGACTCCTGTTGCCTGTAGACAACCTTCGCAGGAACTAGCTACGACAAGCCCGACCTCTCTGCTACTTTGCCTTCACAGTCTCTGGGTTCCTGCCTTTCAGTTGTTGTCTAGCTATTATCTCTTGAATTCTCCATTTTGACGGAGCCTCCATTGTGTCCATGGGTTGACGTTTCCTTGAGCCTCGGTCCACGGTCCTCTCGGGCCTCAGTCCATGGTCCCCCAGGCCCATGGGCCTGGTAGGGACACCCAAGGGGACCGCTGTATCATGGCACATTACTCTAGAACCACAGCCACTAGCCGGACAGCGCTTCTTTTCTACTTTGGATCAATACTAGAAGAGACTGCAGAAGAACTACTTCTATTTACTACAGGGAGTACAGCCCCTCTTCTTTCTAGTCTTGTCAACGTTTCGACCTTTTCTTGGTTCGAAACGGCGGGGGGAGGGGGCTGTCATAGCCTCCACTAGGCCTCTCTCTATTGCCAGATCTCAGCTTTGCCATTCTAGACCACCAGGCCAGGTCTTATGGAACATACCGAAATTTGACGTGATGACATCGCCCATCTTTGCCTCAGTCTCCGATGGGTCCCCACGGTCCCCATCTGACTTTCCTCAGCCTCAACAACGACTTGCATTTTCGTTGGCCAACCAACAACCAGGGGACCACTCTGCCATGCGGCTAAGCACCGCCTGTCATCTGCAGTCTCTTTTCTTCTCGTCTTGCTGTGTTTATTTCGAACTTGTATCTGCTTGACCACGATGCCCCACCTTAGCTTTGATGACGGCTTCGGCTGCTGTCTCCTCCGTCTCCTGTCCCTGAGTGGGCCAGACTCCTTTCTTTTTCAGGACTTGCAATGACTGCTACACACAGAGGACTGTGTACGTACACCAGGACCTAGGTCTTGTCCATCGCTGGTCGTATCTGATGTCCCTTATTGTTCTTTCGTGACCTGACGACCCTTACTGTGCTGATTTTTCATTACTTTCCAACAGTATCTTCCAGCCACACTGTACTCCTGCCGCTTTGTGACCACAACAGTTTGCAATCCCGTCACCGTTCCGCTTGTCGAGCCTTACAGTGGTCTGTTTCGGACTCGCTTCCTCCGCTGACTTCCAGTCTGGTCAGCCTCCACATGTCTCAAAAGATGGCTCCAGTCCCATCTTCTTCACCTGTTCACGATTCAATGTTCCCGATCCCGCTGGATCATCACCTGCTGTGTCGTCCAACCAGTCTGCTCCATCAACTTCACGGGGAAAATTCAAGTCTCTACAGGCCTCCGTACCAAGACCAGAGGACCGGTCCACCTTCCACGTAGAGGGTCTCCACCACTCTGATACGCCAGCCATCGAGCCCCCACTACCGGTTCCTCCGGTTCCTGCCACACATGCTTTACTGGTTGTTCCACCTTCATCTTCGGTCCCTCCCGATCCGCTACAGAGTCCGAGTCCCCCGTTTCCTTCCTCTGACGTTCTTCGTTCCGTGATTCTTCACGGTCTCCAGCTGACTCCTGATGATGTTGCACATCTCGAAGTGAACGTCTCTTCTCTCATCACCGCGGCTCGTGCTTTTTCCATTGAACTCGATGAACTTCGTGCTAATTCTGCCGAACTTAAAATTCTTCGCGCAAACGGGGCCGCTATTCATAGTCTTCGCACAACTATGCGCAACAGACGTCTACTATTAAATTCCTTCGCGCCGTTTCAACGTTACTCTCGCCACGGAAATTGGTCGCCTGCAGTCGAAAACAGCATCCTTGTCGACAGCCAACACCATTGTGAAATATAGGTTTTGCTGGTGTACGCAACATTGCGCCAACTCCAAGACGCGCCGTTCCCCGTACGGACCATCATCAGCTGAGCCTTGGTCGCTACACGGACCATCCTCCTCCAAGCTTCGTTCAGCTCGGCCCTGTCAATCCGCCACCGACTACCCGGTCTTCTTCTCCGGGCTCTGGCTTGCAGGAATCGCCTTTGTCGCCGCACATTGGTCTCCGCCCTCCGCTGCCATTATCAGGGGTTCAACCTGGCTCTGTCTACCCATCCAGCTGTCGCCCGCATCATCGGTTCCTGGTCCGCAGCTTTATCCTCCACGGACTTCTGCAATTTGAGTGCTGCAGTGTGTGGCAGTTTGATGACCCCACCTCTTTTATCCCAGTTTTTTCTGTGATTGCCCGGTGTCCGGACGTATGCACTCGTCGTCTGCCATGCACTGCTTGCCGTCAGCTGGCAAAGGGTGTTGCCCTCGGTTTCCGAGCCCTCCCATAATTGTTGTCACTTCCATGAACCTTGCCTATCATGACGAGGAGCTGATATAACACTGCTGTGACCTTCTCTTGTGTTTTGTGCGGAAATGACTTTTGCAGCTCATTGATAAGCAATTTTGTCTGCCTGTGGACTCTCGTTCCTCGTTTTCCCGAGCCTCTCTCAGACTTCGGACGCCTTGTCTATCCGCACCGCTCTGGATCTTCCGCGCTCCTCGGTCCTCTGCGATCGCACTGCGATTACGGTTCCTCACTGTTTTGTTCGTTTGTTGCTGCTCACTATTTCTACGCTTTGTGTGCTCGACTGTTTTTGTGTGCACCGGACCGGCCTGTGTTTTGCGCACAGTGGGCCGACTCAGCTGCTACGTCTTCTTTCGGTCCCACTCAGTGGAGCCAGCACCTGCACCCTGATCCTTCGGACTGCTCAACACGCCGTCATCACTCCGGTTTCCTGCGACCACATCTTAGACGCTCCCAGTGCTGTCCACCATGAGGGTAATGTAAACTGTCATTTCTGATATACGTCGTTCATTACTTGCTGCCAGAACATGATCACCACCCATTGTTCTTTCTGCGGCCTTCTCTTGATTCATGAGGAGTATGTCCTCGGTCCCTGGTTCGTCTTCGGCTGTGGTCCCTCTTCTGTCACCGCCTTCTCCGCACCACTTCCTGCCTTGCCTGGACGAACCTCTTATTTGTTGTTCTTGCATCACGATTGGCCGGTCCCCGGTTCAGCTTTCCATCGGTCCCCTCTTCGATCCCTTCTTTTCTGGGGCTTGTACACCGGTCCATCGTGTTCCGACTGCCCCATTCCGTCGCTGTGCCAGACCGTGTCGCTCTTCTACCTCCCTCGTGGAGTGAGACATTGGATGGTGCTCGGTTCGCAGGATCGTTAGATTCTTTGGCCGCCGACTCCTAGCACGGGTGATCGATAACTTTGGCCCCGCCGCCGTGTTTGACGAGTCTGCTATAAGAAAGACAGGTAATCTATATTTTCGTCGGCGTTAAAACACTGAAAATACTGTTTACTACCTAAACGAAAATATACATTGCCTCTACCCACCCGGCCTCCCCTCTTGGGGAGAGAAAGAAAGATGAAGCAAGGTCCGTCTCGGACGATTATATAGAGGCCTGCGATCTGCGCATGCACAGTAAGGAAACTACAAGTTCGGCAGGGAAACCAACAGGTTTCGCTAGAGATTTGAGTATTAATAAGAGGAACTTCTATAAGAAAGACACGTAATGGATATTTTCGTTTAAACAATAAAAACAAAAATTAACCAGGCCACACCCTGGTATTTTTGTGTTTTTGCTAATTTATGACGGTGTCAATTTTAATAAGTTTACCGACACGTATGTCTGCTTCTTCCCTATAGCCGTGATCTTCGGGATGTGCACATCATAATGAAAATATGGATATTCTCTGGGTTATCGTGCGCGAAGTCAATGCTTTGTGAATTACGTCAGTCAAGTAGTTCGTAATTTGCGTGGTTGCTGCTGAATTGTGTAAGGTTATCTTTTTGTGTGTTGTTTTAAGGTTAAGATTAGCCTATAGTATAGTACAGAGTCTGCTGCTTCAGATTCAGTGAGGTCTGCCGAATTCAAAATGTTAAGAGCACTTTTCATAGCTACCTGTTACAAGGCATCTCGTTAAAAGAATCAGTGAACTTGGTATTTCTCACTTGCATTCATCTAGATGTGGTGTCTTTAGTGTGTTATAAATAAAATTGTACGTTAAACTAAAGTCCATCGGCTGTAAAAGTTAACAGCTAACATATTATTATCTCGGTTTAACCAGATTTTCCACTTCTCTTCCACCTCCCCCACCCCCCGTACCTTCCATATCTCAGTGGCGTAGCGAAGGGTGTGCAGAGGACGTAATGGACACCATGCCCTCTCTTTGCAGACCTTGCCGTTTTTTACCTTGCCTTTTCTGTGAGACCCAGACTTAATACTCACACCTTGCGCTGGATACCTCCCTAACCACTGCCCTAGCCGTATGTAAAGACCTATCCTTACTGGAGTGTGACAAACCATGAGTGGCACAAAAATGCCTTGCCGAACAGTTCTGTTGCAGAAGGGCCCACCCCATTCAGCAATGGAGCCTTAACTATTGCAAGTATTGTTTTCGTGCATATGTTACTGTCCCAACACCAGAGGTGACATTTTCTCAGTTATGTATTAACTTTGTTACATACTGTACCGTTTATTGTAAGGAACTACAGAAATTAGTTATTCCTGAACTCATTCCCGTAGTTTAATGATAAATGGTAAGGTACATATGAACATATGCATGGAAACTAATCTACATTATTAATACCATAAACGAGTGAGAATTATCATCATCAGCGACTGCAATGCCACCTTAGAAATAGTGGATGTTCTGCGATTCGGATAATGGAAGCTACTGACGGGTGCATGCCAAGCTTAGACGGGTTAGACAGATAGTATTAAACAAAATCGTGAATTAGTACTCTTTTTTTTTCTGTTTTAAGTACTCTACTGCTTTGTTCTGCAACTTAAAAAAAAAAAATTAATACAACATTTGTTAATTTAGATAAATTGTTATTTATAATCTTCTTACTATCTGCCACATTGTTTCTTGTATCCTTGGCTATGATGGCTTTACCAGGTAAACAGCTCTTTATTCTATTTTTTTTTTCTCTCAATAAATACATATAAAGTCTACTTGTATAGTTGAATTGTTTCTTATTCTTTATAAATTTATGTCTCATGTATATGTGATCGATTCACTGCCTTTTAATCATGTCATTCTTTAAGTAAATTTATCAAAGTTGCCGTGTTTTTGGGAATTGTTATTAATTTTTAATAAAGTTGTGTGGCATTTCTTTATTTTCATTTTTTTTCGCCCTTACGGTGATTGATCTAACAACCGAACCAGTTCATCCTCTTTAATCCAGCTTCTGGGTTGGAGAGTTCGATGAACTCTTTAACAGAAAATCAATGCCCCTTTTTGTGGCTCACCCTCTTGGGGACTATTAATTTAGTTGTTATATTCAATAACATTTTTTTTGGCATGTGTGTGCATTTTAAATTCAAGCACAGATATCCTTGCTATTTGATTTTTGCTTCGTTTCAAATAAATATTTTTAATGCCAGTTTGGCCCTTGGGCGGGGAGCTACACGGAATTATTTGTAATTATTTCTATATAAACTATGAACATGTTCAGTTGTACAATTCGTTCAGATTTTCCAGAAAAGTGCTACTAAAATAACAATTTAACTTATTGGAGCTACACTCCATACTCTTGTTAAGTGCGTGGGAATGATGTATTGATCCAGCGCGCGCCATTCTGTGGGAGGCTGAGGGAAGGAAAGAGATTGCTGTCTTTTGTGTCCCGTGCACTACATGCAAATTTTAATTCGTTGATAAATTCGAGCATGTTTTCGAAATTGTAATTTGTCAAGATTAACAGGCATTCCGTATGTGAGTTCAAAAAAAAATAAAATTGTCTAGTAGGGTTAATATAGAGATCAGCTTCAAAGGTTGGGTTGTCTTGCTCGGTCTTGCCGTTGGGCAGCAGAGTCTCGTGATAGTATTTGATAGTTGCATTGGTTGCGACAGCAGCGCTGCTGAATTGCGGCAGTTAAGAGTAGCGATGGTGAGCGTGGAGTGCACACCCGGACAGTGTTGTCGCCGTCCATTTGGATTTTCGGCGATATCACATCAAGATAATCGTGTCGAGTCAGTGTCTTAAAAACATGTACTGGTGTGCAGGCAAGACGAGCTGTTGTATGTCGGCTGCCTCGTTAGCTGCACATCAAGAGCCATCGTTGTGTAACGAGGCTTGCTTAGCCAGTGCCGATGTTGCGTCAAGGTGTGAATGTGTGTCGTTTTGGGGACTGCGGTCATTCGTGTGCCTGGCAACGACGACGGCAACGATATTCTGCCCCTGAAACAACTATGTTTGCATCCCAGTGGATGATGTCGTACGATGTTTGGCCTAATTGCTTGTGTCATCGCAGGTTGTTTCGAGGTAGGCACCGTAGAGCCTGCTGTCTGGTTAATACCTAACCAGTAGTAGCAATTGTAATGAGTAGACCTCTATTAGGCTTTATGTTTGTTTCTAGATGCTGTATCAAGCTGTAGCAAAAAGGATTTTTTTCTTCTTTTTATCAAGAACATTATATGAAAAGTATAGTAATAAACAAATGTGCAGTTTAACAGTAGTTGCGCTGTATTGTGGGCAACTGGAAGTCTGGAAACCTGATTTTACCATCATTTTCTTTTTACTAAAGCCAGTCTTCATTGAAGTTTTTACACGTTCTTTACTTGTATTTACAACTAGAAATCTTATTCTAGAAATAACGAAATGTAGCACTTAAACATTTAATGCTTTGTTGAAGTGGTGTGATTCAGATTCGATCCTGCAGAAATTATAGCAACAAAGGTGCTCTGTAAATAACCACATGCCAGACTTGTTCGAATCCCACTGCTATACAATACAAGTGAATCAAGGTGGTGTGTAGCCATGCTATGTTACTTATAGTGTACTCTTATTTCCACTATATTTATTACACTTTTTCCGTTGTTTTCGTCTTGGTTCTTAGCATGTTTTCCGTTCTTTTTCTCTATTGTTAATTTTATCCAAGTTACTATGTAACATCAAAATTATTTGATGCAAGGTGTATTCATTGTTTACTGGGATAACTGAGTCGAAATTACTAACAGCGCGAATTAGTTACTATCAATAAACTAGGAAAATAAACATGACTGAAAGAGGTTATTCCCTCCTATAAATTTCGTGTATCCCATACAAAATACCTTTTGCAACATTTACATGGATTTGAGTGCACGTAGCAAAATGGGCTCACACGAGGGCTAAAATAACAGGAAAATCAACACGAAAGCAAACACGGAATTTATTATGGTGACAGGTCCATAACTGTATTCACTATTGAAAGCACGTCCTTTTCTACTTTCTCTTTCTGTGTTTTTCATTCTTTGTTTCAAATGTTTCATATTGATCTTTCTAGAATCCAATGTCAGTGTTTGCTGTTAAGTGTTTATTACCTAATATTAAAATGAAAACTTCGGGAAGTCTTGGTGGTTTTGCGGAAAGAAATCTTATCTGTCTTTTTCAACTTTGTAGTTTGGTGTTGCTAAAGATAAAATGTTCAATACGTTATGGGTGAACGAAGCGAGTGGAGCGTAGCCTGTAATGGACACCAAATTGCAAAATGTTGGTCGGTTGGTTGTTTGGTTGGTTTGTTGCACTTTTGTAGTCTGGAGCCAAAACAAAAATTCGGATTGGAATGAAATTTGCCACATTACGTGAAATCCCCAAAAGTATTGTTGAGCTCAAATTCAGTGGTGCTTATCCCCCCCCCTGGTCCAG
>JAHWFP010020589.1:450-10861 GCA_023313725.1 Lithobius niger | reverse complement strand
GTTGAGGTGTCCTCCCCACGAGCGTCTGATACGAGACCGCGTTTACAGCACGCGCGAGTGGGTTGCTGAGGTGGCCATCGTGAACTGAAGTCTCAAGGCAAGGACAGCATCGTTGAGACAACAATGCTAAAATTGACAGGTATTGTACTTTTCAGCAAAAGAAACCATTTTTAGCCGGCCTGGCTGGGGGCTGGCAAAATGTTCTTTTTCGTCTCCATTTTTGGATGCAATCTTGAATTCCCCTTGTGCTAAGGTGACATCATTATGTTTTGGAGTACGGACATTTTGTAGAACATCTCTACGCAAAAACATATTGTGCAGACTATTCTTTTGGGTTTTTGTGCCGGCTGCCAGACTATAAAGTATTATTGCAGCCGCAGATAATAACAAGAGTGCAATTGAAGTTTTCATGATTCCTAAAATCGTCACCTTAGTATAAAATAAAAAAGTCAAATCTGGGTCCTCTTTTTATAGCCGACGAAAATATTACATTACCTGTTTTATAGCAGTTCCCTCCTTTTGAGCTTATTTTCCCTTAGAATCTTGAAAGTTGTCTTCCCTGCCAGGCTCGTACGGTACTGCGCATGCGCTGGCCTTGGTTGGCTTATATAAGCTCCAGCGCAGCCTTCCGTTGGCATCATTTCTCCTAAGTGCGATCGCTGTGTGTGGTCGCTCTGAGCTTTCCCCGCCTAGGGCCTCCGTATACCTCCGCCCCGCGGAAGGGCCCCTCCGTTCCTGCTTCCGCCCTCCACGGTTCCTCTGGGCAATTTTGCCTGCCTTGATGCACAATGTCTCTCCTCCGCCCTACTCGGGCTTGCCACCTCTGCCTTCCCGTCCGTTGGAAAGCCACTTGTCTGCTGTTCCCTTTCGGGATCCATTGACCATGGACGATACGTCCCGTTTACGTGCCTCCACCTCCCGTTTCACGGCCTGCTGTTTCTCCGTCTTCGACCATCATGCTTCGCCGCTCTCTTCAGTACGTAGCTTCCGCTCCATCGGGTCCTGCCCATCATGACTCTCACTCGGTTCGGACTTGCGAATCTCTCGCACCCTCACAACCGGAAGATTTGGTTCCTTCTTCAGGGGAGGGACGGGACACATTTCCCTCCGCCGTCCCTAGATTTCTCAGCCACCTGCACGACATTCGGGCTGCCTTCGTATAGCACACTCCTGCCTTTACCGTCAACCTCGACAGCCGCCCTCCGAAGTTTTTCCTGAACTTACCTCCCACTTCCGGAAATTTGGATCTTCTTTTCACACCTTCCACCCTGGAAGCCTCCTCTGCACCATCTGCGCCGACCTCATCCTTTTCGCCTCCGCTGCTGCCATCACCTTTAGTTAAAATTCCTCTTGGCGCAGATCCCTACTCGTCTCCAGCCTTCTTCCCTCCGGATTCTTTGCGTCTTCCGCTTCCTTTTCCAACATTCAACAGGCCGCTTCTGTACCCGGACCTTCCTTCCGGAGATCATCCTCCGCTTCCGACCCCTGGACATTCCACTTCCTTCCTTCACTCGTCCAACCTACTTTGCGATAAAGACCTTCATTATGATGTTCAGTTTACTATCCTCGAACCTCTGTCTCCGGATTTTCTCTCCTTAACACCACGTTCTCCTTCGACTCTACGGCATCATCCTGTTACAGTGTAAGGTATCACACCTCTTTTATCTCTTCCATCTCCCGCAGCGCTAACCACCACAGGTATACCGGCAGCTACACCTGTTCGGCCTTCTTGCATGAAGGTCCTGACTCCACCTTCCTCGCCTCTTCCGTAACTACGGCCCTCCGCTATCGGAATTGCCTTCCTGTACTTTGGAAGTCCGTCACCGACGCATGCGGCTCCTCCGTTTTTACTACCTTCTGATCCAACAGCCTTCCACTGCTCTTCCGCACTAGCCACACTACATACGACCTGGGATACGACATCCTTCCTCCTCCGCCCATTCTCTGCCTTCGTATTTTCAACTTCCCACTTTTTCTCAACACTGGGTTTGCTTCGAATTCGGCAGACACCTCCGCTTCCCTCTTCCTCCGCCATCACATGACCTTACCAAGCTGTCGACATTGATCTCCATTTGTCTCTCTCCACGTCCGCCTGACACCTCCGATGCATTCTACCCACAACAACAAAAAAAAGAAAGAGCTACCACGTTGCTCCTCGTCGGCGCACCATCATTCCAACATACCATTCAGCCCTTCCTTACTTCCTCTGTTAACACGGCTGTTACCTCCTGTCTGCCATTACAGCCTCTTTCACGATCCCACAGCCAGATGGCACACCTCTCTACGTCATAACCGCCAACATTCAAAACTCCCGCTTGCGGTAACTGTCATTCTTGCACAGCTCCTCCGTCATGGCGGACTCTTCCACATCCAGTGATTCCGATCACGATCAAGTTGCTCTTCAGCAAGCCGATCCAGTCCTCCTACCCAACG
This sequence comes from Lithobius niger, assembly GCA_023313725.1. Taxonomy (NCBI): domain Eukaryota; kingdom Metazoa; phylum Arthropoda; class Chilopoda; order Lithobiomorpha; family Lithobiidae; genus Lithobius; species Lithobius niger. The sequence continues at coordinate 8,428 of JAHWFP010020589.1, read as the reverse complement.
TTCCTTCTCCAAAATCTTGTAGATGTCCAGGTTTTGGTGGTCTCTCTACAAAGAAAAAATTGACCAAAAAAAAATTGACCGCATCCAAGCTGCCAACGCCATCGTTTGTGCGACGGTTGGAATGGAAAATGCAGGATATGTGTTAGCATTTCACCTCCGCGTTGGATTACTATACGAAAACACCAACAGCTATCTTAGCAGCGTGCAGATCGAGCACGACGACAAAACGAAGCCGCCTCCGTTGTTCCAAAGACCACGAAGTTGTCATCCAAACTTACCTCCCGTTTCTCCGCACCACAAGACCTTCCCAGCAGTTCGGCTATTAAAGGGTCACCGAAGGAAAGCACCTCCGGCTCCATACTACCACCTGTTTCAAGTCAGCCCGCACGTCGGGCCCTCGAAGGCACTCACAGCTCCACTCCCTTAAAACGGAGTTGTCGCTTCATACAACGCCTCCAACCTCTCCAAAACAACGGAAGTCATCTGCAAATCTCGATCCTGCCTCGAAACACCCGTGGACGCAGACGGAGGTCCCACGTAAACACCTGGGAATTGTTAAGCTAAAAGGTCTCGCTCGCGCGAAGATTTGGTGGCCTTCAATGGATGCCACTATTGAGCATAAAGTAAAATCTTGTGCTAATTGTCAACAGTACAAAGAAAACCAAACACCAGGTCCTAAACACACCTGGGAGTACCCGCTCAAAGCAAATGCCCATTTTCACGCAGATTTTTGTGGTCCCGTGGATAACTACATGTTTTTAATCATGGTAGACGCCCACAGTAAAATTCCATTTGTCCACAAAATCGTTATTAATACCCAGATTGCCGAATACGGATTACGGAATAGACGCTCTTGTTACTGACAATGGCCGTCAGTGGTGCTCTAGTTTGTTCCAGGATAGCTAAAATCCAAAGGTATTCGACACCTGGCAGGGCCTATAGTTACTTGCCCTGGATCAATGGTTTAGCAGCCTTTTTTGTAAAAAACTTCAAAAAGATCTATAAGGCTGTAAGAAGGGATGGCCTCGGAATACAAGACAGCATAAATGCATACATAGAATCTAGTAGAATTACACCAAGTACCACCACTCAAGCAACAGCTGCAAAACTTTATTTTAATCGTGAATTCAAATCACGTCTTGACTTGTTGCTTCCGGATTCTATAGCTAAGGTGAAGGAGCGCCAACAAAAACAAATTAAGGGTTCACGAAATAAACCGTTAATTAAGTTCCTAATTAACACACCCGTGTGGTGTAGAAATTTCAGCTGCACTTCTAACAAATTATGGTTGCCCGGAATTATAAATGCTATCTTAGATCATCAAATTTACAATGTCTTAACTGAAAATAATGATGTAGGCCTAGTTCGAAAAGCAAGAGCTCACCTAAGATTGCGAATTGTGTCGGAAACTAACACCCAAAACCCGGTAAATCCTGTTGCACCGTTGTCCAAACCAGCACACGAAATACCGTCAATGCAAGCACAAAAACCAACGAAAACAGCGTTGAATTAAAAATCAGCTAATTACTCAGAAAGCACGTTTTGGGAAAATTAGCATTCTTCAGTTCCCAAGGCAAATCACGAGGTCTCCACGCCTGCCAATCATAGAACATGGAAATCTATTGGTGCACGTAAGCCCAGTGTAGCGGCGCTTACAGGGTCTTGAGGTGCCTACTGTCTATAGCACCGACATCTGGCGTACATGTGGTAATCGTAGAGTAAATCATAAGTGGCGGTTTTTACTTTGTTGTGAAAACAGCATAGCGTGTCTACTGCACGGTTAGGAGAAGAGCGTCAGCGTCCTAACTAAACATTTATGACCTATCTATCACGGTTTACTGCCACTGTGGAGTCGTCACTTGTGTGCTCCACAATGGCAGCCATCAATTTCATGTCAATATGTTAACCCTACCAAGATACCCCTTTAACTACTAATAGGCTCTTCTATAATTATATATTGTATTAAGTTGCATCACATGACTTCCTGTTATAATTGTATTTAAAGAGAAGTAAACAGGAAGTTCGCTGTCTTATCAGCTGTAGCCTACACTCTGGTAGTCCGTGTGTTTATTACCATTGGTGCCCACGCTGGGCTAAGGTGTGTCCCCGCCCAGGACATCACAGTTGGCGACGAGTCCGGTACCTTTGGTAATCTTTAAAAACTTAAGCTTAACTGATAGGTCTTCAACCACATCTTTGCTCCATATTTGTGGTAAGTTGCAAATTTTTTTCATTTTGGCAATGAAAATTAGTGCTCTGAATTCCTATCAGAGTTTAAACTTTTTCAAACAGTGTTATTTTGACGTGGTAGTGCTGTGTGGTACGAAATGATAATAGTTAAATTTAGTACCTTAACAACTAGAACCGAAGTGGGCAATTGGATTTATTATGGTTAATTTTACCTTGGCAGTGTTCTAGAGCGACGCACTGGCGTGTCCGCACAGGCAGTACTATAAACCTGAAGGTTCGAAAAATGCGCTGCTAAATTAACCCTTGTAAATTCGATTGTGCCATTGCCCATATTCGGGCTAGTGTGTGCCGGTGTAAAATTTAACACCGTAGGTTTATGCTCAAACTTAGTGAAATCTGGTCTGTGCTGAGGCTTAGGCCAGAAGTGTTGTTTTGTAAAACGTTGCAAATGGTGAACGTAAAACATTTTTTCAAAGCCTAGTCCCTTTAAATTTAACTTGTAGGCAGTTAATTTATACAACTAGGTAGGCTACAGTCAAGCTTGATTTATTTCTATGTTTAAATAAGTGACCGGTAGTCTTGAGTGCTCCAGTTTAATCCTTGCATGTTAAACAGGATTGTAATTAAATTTAATTAAATTTAATTTTGTAGGCTTATGCCAAAGACAGGTGTCGGTAGCAAACCACCTGTAACTGCTAAAGTTAGCAGTGAAAGTGAAACTGAAAATAATTCAGTAGTGAACGCAAGCGTTAATGAAGCTAGTTCTAATTTAATTCTAAATTTTGAATCTAGTGATAGTGAAGACGACGTCAACATGGGTTCGTCTAAAACCGCTGGTTTATTTTCGGAATTCGATTGCGAGTCTGACACATGGGAGAAATACTCCAGCCGAATTCGTTACTTTTTTTTAGCTAAAGAAATACCAGCAACCAAGCAAGTTAATTTTCTAATGGCATCTGTGGGCCAGAAAATGTTTGATAGAATTCTTAATATCCTCTCACCTGATTTGCCCGACTCATTAACATTTGATGAGCTCGTTAAAAAAGTTTTAGACGACATTGAGCTAGTGCCCTCAGTGGTATCTGAGCGTGTTAAATTCTTTAGAAGATCGCAAAAATCAGATGAGAGTATCGGGGAATATTTAGCTGCCTTAAAGCTAATGACGAAGTATTGTGACTTCGCAAAAATTAAAGACATTAACAGCGAAATGATTAGGGATCGCCTAATTGGGGGGATCCAATCTGAAGTCATTCAACGCGAGTTGTTGAAGCAGACTCTGGATTTAAAGGCTACAACATCCTTAGCTTTATCCTTAGAATCTGCTGAAACAGACCAAAGCGTTTTGAGAAGCCATTCTAGAGCTGTTAACTACGTAGCTAAAAAATCGGGCAAAACATCAAGTAGGCCTAAATCCACTAAGGATTTCATTTGCTATTGTTGCGGCAAAAATGGCCACGTGAAAACACGTTGTAAATATCGAGACTATACTTGTGGCCGTTGCCACACTGTCGGCCATTTAAAAGCCGTGTGCCGAAAAGCTAGTCATTCGAATAGAACTTTAAAATCACTCGACCACCCTAAAGCAAGTTCTAGCACAAATTTTAAGGCTAGGCCGAACACAAAACAAAAGCATAGCTACAAAAAACGCGTCAACAAACTCGAACGCGATAGCGAAAGTGATAGTGAAGAAGGCCAGGATGTTGAAGCCGAAAATTCAGAGTCTGGTTCCGGGTCTGATAGCGATTCAGACAACGACTATCTTGTACTGAAAAATAATACTCTTGGACTGAGTCAGGCTGCGGACCAGATTTCAATTCCCCTACAAACCAACAAAATAATAGTAGTAGTTAATTCTATGAAAATCCATAAATGGAAAATGCCAGTCTGCCTAAATGGTGTCAAGCTAGAAATGGAACTTGATTCCGGGGCAGATGCATCCATTATCCCTATTGAGTGGCATCAAAAATATTTTGCGGACTGTCCTTTAAAACTCAGTCCGTACTCGATACACTCATACACTGACGGAATTGAGAACACGATTTACACTGTAAGTCTGAAGGTTGAAGTTCAAGGTCAAATCGAACATTTGGATGCTTTAGTTTCAAAATTATATAAACCTGCATTAATGGGAAAGGATTGGCTTTCTATTTTTCGAGTTAATTTCCATCCTTTTTACGACCTACAAACGAAAGTGAAACCTAAGAAAAGTGTTAAGAAAATTAAAACTAGCATTACGCCAGTTGACACTTCTGAAATAGTGAAGGGTTTCCCGGAGCTATTTTCTGAAGGCATGGGTAAGTTTAAGAATTTTAAAGCCAAAATTCATTTAAAACCTGATGCCAAGCCTGTGTACAGTCGTGTAAGACCGGTTCCGTTAGCACTCAAAGAAAAGGTTAACCAAGAAATTCGTAGATTGGTTGGCCTTGGAATTCTAGAGCCTGTGGAAACTTCTCAGTGGTCTACGCCGATCGTCATAGTTCACAAAGCGGATGGCCAAATCCGAGTGATTGGTGATTATAAAACCACCGTGAACCCTCAACTCGAAGTCGACCACTACCCAGTTCCCACGGCCGCAGAATTATTCAGTGAATTAGCAGGCAGTGACACTTTTTCCCTTATCGATCTTAAGGATGCATTTCTGCAAATTGAACTCGACAAAGAGTCACAAGAAGCTTTGACAATAAATACACCCCTTGGTTTGTTTAGATGGCTTCGCGTACCCCTGGGCCTGGCGTCCAGTCCTGGAATTTTCCAGAGGGTAATGACTCAAGTCACCAGTAAAATCCCCAAATGTCTCCCGTTTTATGATGACATCCTGGTGAGCGGGAAGGGGGGTGAGCATGACGAATCGTTAAATAAACTGTTAAATGCTTTACAAGATGCAGGAGCCAAACTTAGGATCGAGAAGTGCAAACTGTCGCGGCCTGAATTAAAATATTTAGGCCACATGATAAATGCAGAAGGCTTGCATACACTCCCTGAGGTTATCGAAGCAGTCACAAACGCTCCTAACCCAACATGTATTCAAGAGCTACAGAGCTTTCTGGGTTTTGTAAACCATTACTTAAAATATCTACCAAATCTCGCTCATATTCTGTCACCAGTAACACGTTTGTTAAGCCCAAGTGTGAAGTGGGTTTGGGGGGCAGAATGCGACCGAGCCGTGAGTAAAGTAAAAGAATTATTTCTTAAATCAAAAGTTCTGGTTCATTACGATCCGAAATTAAAGCTCAAACTCGTTTGTGACGGCTCACCCTACGGAATAGGCTCGTGCCTGATGCATGTCATGAAAAACGGTGAATCACGGCCGATAGCTTTCGCTTCACGTAAACTCACTCAAGCGGAAAGAGGCTACTCGCATTTTGACCGGGAAGCGCTCAGCGTGGCTTGGGGAGTGAAACGGTTTCATGAATACGTTTATGGTCAGCGATTCATACTGCAGTCTGATCAGAAGGCTTTAGTTTGGATTTTTGGCCCTAAAAAAGGAATACCGCAGATGGCAGCCGCCAGGGTTCAGCGTTGGGCAGTGATGCTTAATGCTTACGATTACGAATTCCAACACATTCCCGGTAAACTTAATTTGACGGCAGACGCTTTATCGCGCCTTCCCCTCCCAAATACCGAGGAATTCGAGAAAGCAGAAGAGCAGTACAATATTCTTGCTTTAGAAACTATTTCTAATCTTCCAGTTTTAAACGAGACACTCGTTCTTGAAAGTAAACGTGATAAAATCCTTTCAAAAGTTTATCGTTATGTGAACCATGGTTGGCCTGACAAATGCGAAATTCCCGATCTGTTACCGTACTTCACACGTCGTGCTGAAATCTCTGTCGAAAACGAAACCTTATTTTGGGGGTATAGAGTCCTGGTGCCGACGGCCTTGCGGAGACAAATCTTGAAAGATCTACATAGTGCTCACTTAGGCATAGTTAAATTGAAAAGTTTAGCTAGACAAAAAGTCTGGTGGCCTAAGATTGACTCTGACATTGAAAATAAAGTCAAATCATGCCAAAATTGTCAAGAGTATAAAGATACTCAAACGTCAGGTCCTAAGCATACGTGGGAATATCCACTAAAACCCAACAATCGCTTACACGCTGATTTTTTGGGCCCGATGGACAATTACATGTTTTTCATTCTTGTAGACGCACATTCAAAAATTCCTTTTGTGCATAAAATGAAGTCAACAACGTCCGCGCGTGTCATTGACGTTTTAAACAATCATATAGCTTTATATGGTTTAATGGACAGCTTAGTTACGGACAATGCTGCCCAATTTTTGTCCGCAGAATTCCAAAGTTGGTTAAAATCCAACGGAATTAGGCACATGACCGGGCCAAGTTTTGCGCCTTGGACCAACGGTTTGGCTGAGGTATACGTCCGTAATTTCAAGAGAGTCTACAAGGCCGCGCGGCGACAGGGGTCTACTATTCAAGAGAGTATAAATTCCTACTTGTTATCAGCACGAATCACTATCTCCGCTACCACGCAAGCAACACCCGGAAAATTATATTTTAACCGAGAATTAAAGTCTCGGCTGGATTTATTGTTCCCTGACCCTATTGCAGCCGTACGCCGTAAACAATTAAAACAAGTACAGAGCACCCACCATCGTGAGTTGAAAACGTATCAAATAGGTGAAAAGGTTTGGTATCGTGACTTTTCAACAACAAATGACAGGCTATGGTCAGTCGGTATGGTTAACCAAAAATGTGAAAATCAGTCCTATACTATCGTTGATACTAACCGTAATACGATTCGCAAACATCGCGAACAGCTAAGGTTACATACCGCGGAAAATGATTATCCAGAACAGCCTCCAAACGCACTTGTTTCGACGGCGAAAAGCAGTAATTCTTTCGTGAATAATAATGAGCAACATCACTCAAATTTCAAACGCATGTCTTTTGGCGGTGTAGCGGCGCTACCTGTCTCAAGAAGGTGCTTTTTCAGGTAGCACCGACAATCTGGTGTACTGGCGATGACGTTGTTAATATATACGTGACTGTTGGACTTTAGCGAAGTTTACAGCACTGCAGTGGCTACTGCACGGTTAGGGGGGGAGCGTCCTTGTCCTAACTATAACTTGAATATCAACAACTAACTACTAACTAATTTGCTGCCACCACGATGGGTGTTTAATTGCTGGCTGGGAGTTAAATAAAAATGGTTTGTGATTATTTACTCTTACAATTAAATCTCAACGAAGTCAACTGGTTGTTTAAAACAACGAAAGTTTTTTTATTAAAACATATTTAACTTCTCACACTACATTGAAACTAAGTTAGTTACAAAGAAAATATTTCAAAAAGCTTTAAATAAAGCACACGAAGATTTTACATGAAAATCGGCACGAAGTGAACAAATTAAAAGTTCATACACTACAAAATTTCGAGAAGAAAAGTTGTTTGAGTCACCGGACTCTCTAAATTACAGAATGCAACTTTTGCACTAGTAAAGTAGTCACGAGTTATGTTTCTAAAGCCAATGCTGAAGATCAAACTACCCAAGTTATGTTTCTAGAGCCAATGCTGAAGATCAAACTAACTATGGTAAACCTGGTACACAACCTAAAAGAAGTCTAAGCTCTACGATTTGAACCATTTGAGTATTTAGAAGAACCTTTGTTCAACATAAATAAGAAAAAAAGCCGGTTTTTAGGAAGGGGACCTTAAACCCTTAAGTTGTGGTAGTTCTAGGCCAGAAATGCCGATGGCGGTTAACTGATCCACAATCATTCTCACGTAAGAGGTTAAGTTTAGATTTAAGAACTATAAATTTAGATTTT
>JAHWFP010020586.1:0-39056 GCA_023313725.1 Lithobius niger | reverse complement strand
TATACAGGGTGTTCGGAAATTGGTGTCAAATATTTTGAGGGTCCGCTGTGTGATCAAAGATAAGAAGAAAAAGTCCTATAAACATGGGTCCGGAAATGCACCAGTCTTTAGTTACAGCCCCCCCCCCCCCAGGTTTGGGGTAAACAGTTCTTAAATACCTCGTAATGATTCACTGTTTCCATTCCAAACTCAGGATATGTGCCATATCATACCTGGTATTTCAGTACTTCATAATACAGTATTGGGTCGCACAACTTATCAGAGGGAGAGGTAATTTTCTTATGGGGGGGGGATCAAACGTGGGGGAAGAGAGGAGTAACTGCTTTGGTCTTGTACTTTAATGAAACAAATTGTAGAAAAATCACATTGTGTGATTGAAACAATCGAAAGTAGTACTGTACTGTTCTTTCTTTCTGTTCTGGAGTGGAGGTCTTTTGCGGATGCGTATTGCAGTTAATTGCAGCAGAGCCGCAAATGCAATGATACTCAGTAAAACTTTGAGTAGCCATCTTCTGTTTACTTAATGATGTTTCATTTCTCGATTGTTTTCAATCACACAGTAATGTGACACGATGTGTTTTTTCTAGTACGTACAATTTGTTTCATTAAAGTACAAGACCAAAGCAGTTACTCCTCTCTTCCCCCACGTTTGATCCCCCCCCCCCCAAGAAAATTACCTCTCCCTCTGATAAGTTGTGCGACCCAATACTGTATTATGAAGTACTGAAATACCAGGTATGATATGGCACATATCCTGAGTTTGGAATGGAAACGGTGAATCATTACAAGGTATTTAAGAACTGTTTACCCCAAACCTGGGGGGGGGGGGGGGGGGTAAATAAAGACTGGTGCATTTCCGGACCCATGTTTATAGGACTTTTTCTTCTTATCTTTGATCACACAGCGGACCCTCAAAATATTTGACACCAATTTCCGAACACCCTGTATAAGCGACCTCAGACAATGTTGAAGGCTGAACAAGTCTTGGTAGGCCTATGCCTCTGAAGGTTAAAATGGAACTGTTTAAACCATCAAATAAAATGATGGCAACGGCATGTTGCAAGATGAAAGAGGGAAGGAAGGGGAAAGAATGCTTAAACTGTTAGGGAAATCAGTGCAGCATTGTTGTTTACTGCATTTTAATTTTCAAGACACATTTTCAACGTTCATGGACAAATTTAAAACACCAAATTACGGGCAGCGGCCGACACCGGTTTTGGTTTCTATTGCCTAAAACGACAACATACACTACCTGTAAATTTTGCATTCTTCCTCGAATAATGCTTTTCTCTCTCTTGTGTTTTTTAGCTCTCCAGAACCGGCCAGCTGAGCAACCCAATTGCGCTTGCGTCATGCGCAGCCCTCTTTTAAAAGCATCCAGGCGAGACGACCTGCTATATTTTTTCCTCTCGCTATATCATGGTGGTGACTCAAGAAGGGAGGTAGAATGGATACAGGTAGCGTATATTCTTGTTTTAGGCAATAGAAACCAAATTTAACCAGTGGCAGCCGGTAATTTGATGTTTCTAGTTGCCGTTTCGAAAATATCCACTATCTGTATATTTTGCATTTACAGGAGACCTCGTCAATAAAATGGTGGAAGGCACCACATGGCAGGTTACCCCAAGGTTGCGAGCTGGCAACCTCAAAAAGTTTTAGAACCTTTGCACATTCCAGAAATTAGGAAAAAGGGGTCTTGCTTCCATATTATGGTGGACTTTGTTCCTGTTGTTTTGCTTAAGGGGGAGTTGGACGACACATCTGGCAGCAATGATAGAACCCAGATAGTGTAGTTCATTTTCTTGTCATGTTATATCCCTGAAGTAGTGCCTTGTGAAGGCAAATGGGCTTCTCCAGGATGCAACATGGAGGACTACTTGGATACAGAAGTGGCAGTAGGATGTGCAGGAAGTGGCAATCTTCCATAGTTCATGTGACTCAGATGTTGTTGTCGGTGTAGTTGATGTTGAGGACTTCATAAGCATTAATGATGAAAGTTTGGATTCATGTGGTGATCATGGCAGCAGAGGTTACACCAAATCTTTCTTGTATGGGAGGAGAGTTGATTGTGGCACTTCTGGTGTTCGCTGTTCTCGGCCTGTTTGAAAAAGTAGCATAAGGCTCTTACTGGACAGAGAAAACTTACCAGTTCATTAGAACTTCGTTTCAGTTGTTGTGTAGTTCATGGGGGCAAGACGACACTATAAGCTCTAAAGATGGGATCCATTTTTTTGTCATGCAATGTCCATGAAGTTGTGGTTAGTGAAGACAGATGGTTTTCTACGGGATGCCGCATAGAGGATCGTTAAGGATGGGCCTGTGGTGGAGGGATGCCCAGGGTGTGGAAACTCCCTCAGTTCTTGTGCAGTGACACTGATGTTTGCGTAGGTGCAGCAGATGTTGCAGTATTCGTAAGCATTGATGATGACAGTCTTGATCCATGTGGTGATCATGGAGGCAGAAGTTGCGCCCAAGTTTTTCATAACTGGAGGAAGAGTTCAGTGTGGCTCTTGCCGTGTTTGTTGTTCATGGCGCGTAATTGTGGGACAGAGAAGACGTTCGGGTATTCATCACCAGTTGTGTAAGTGAACCTTGTCAGATAAGTGGTGTTGAGGGATCAGACCGTCTGTGGGTCTTGGCATGAAAGTCAGGACGAGGTCCGAGAGGCGTGCCTTTGCCGATGTCTTGAAGAAGCGAAAAGTAGAATTGTGGAAAAGGGCTTGGACTTGACTGCAGCGTAGATTGGTAGGTGATGGGAAGATCGTGTTACGGGTGAGGAACTGAAGTGGCACGTTAAAATGCTTGTAAGGTGTCTTCAATGGTGTTGATTGTTGAATCGTCGATAAGGATGTTGGATTCCTAGAGTTCATGGGAAGAAGTTCTTCCGAGAAGGAGACAGTCCAAGCATGGTTTTCATGGGCTGGGTTGAAGAGCTGGCAATTTCTGGCGATGCGCCATGTGGCGAACAGGTTGGTCATCGAGGTTCCGACGGTTTATCGGAAACTACAGGAGATCCTCAAAGGAGGCCCTTTCACTGAAGGTGGTGATGTCAAATTGGGCAAGGGGAGAGTCTGTGTGGTCAGGTGTAGTCACCGGGGACTTGACTTGTGTGGAGTCCAATTTCCCACGAGGGAGATGAGGTCAGTCAAAGAGTGGTGTGTGGTAGAAACAGTCAGGAGTGACGTCTTCCGCTGTCTTGAATGAAAATTTCTGGAAGTGGCTTGCTTGTTGTTGTTCACAGAAAGGAGTCAAAGTGAGCCGGACATGATTCAGTGATTGGTTTGGAGAACATCATGATAAAGAGTCCAATTCAAGACCTCTGGCGAATGCCTAACATAGTGCAACACTTGGCAGAAGGACAGTTGGAGGTGGCCCATGAGTGAGTTGAAGACGAACTGTGAGAGGCAGTGGTGGTGGACAATGGTGTTCGAATTAGTCAGTGGGTGGGTTCGCCGGTGGGGATGACGTCCTTGGTGTGGAGTTCCCTGATGTGTCCCAGGTCTGGCCACGGTGCGAAGGTTAGTCAGCAACAGGTGAACCTTGACCTGGAAGTCGCATTGAGTTGAATGTTGGCGAACGTTCTCCAAATGAAGAGGCAGAGGTTTGTTGTCGACAGGAGAAACTAGACCTGGGAAGGCTGCAGATGACTGTCGGTGGATATTCAATGTAGGGGCGGGGCGTTCAGTCGGTGGTAGGGGAACAAATGTTTCCCAATGACGAGGTGGAGGATAGTCTCATAGAGCTTCTGAGGAGGGGTGGCGTGGGGTGTTGTCTGGAAGAGCAGCAGACAACGGTAGTGAAGAGCAGTGATCTGGAAGGGCTGAAGACGATAGCGGTGCAGACGGCAGACCGGAAACCTGCCAGCGACCGTGGTGAGGGGAAGACAGAAGACTGTAAGGCAGTTATTGCTGGTGGTGACAGTTCGGCGGAGTTGCCAAAGACAGCCAGCGAAGGACAAGAGTCTCGAAGAGCGGGCGGCAGACAAAGAAGGGCGACAGGAGACGAAGTCTGGCAGGCAGCATGGCCGACGCTCAGAAAGCAGTAATGGGCTGTAACTCCAACCTGCGGGAGCTAACAGATGTCGGAGACAGGAATTTGCCACAAGGAGGAAAGTGGAGGTGCGATTCATGTTTACTCTCTTGATTTTGCCATGATGCAAAAATTAAGTCTGCGATAGGAGAAGAACAGAGGCACGCAGATGAACGAAGAGCGTGAAGTGACGACGGGTTTCGCTGCTGGTGTCTTGGAAGTGAAGGTGACGGTTCGACAATGCCGTGGGGATCAGTGGTTTGTCGGCGTCAAGAAGGGTGAGGAGCAGAAGACAGGGAGTGCATCAAAGAACCAGAATTTCTCGTCGAGTGCCATTTCATGGGTGTCATCATTGAAGATGACGTGAGCAAAGATCCAAAGATTGCAGATAAATTCCTTGATCAAATCATGCAGCAAACATAACTCAGTGATGGGAAGAAATGCACAAAGGTCGATGATGACTGATGGTGAAAGTATGTCAAGCGATGAGGCGGCGGTCAGTCGGCGACAGTAAGAGAAGACAATCGGCGAGTTCTTCAAAAGGAAGAGGAAATGACAGTTGGCGAAGGAAAAACCAGACAGTCGGTGAAAGGTGAAACTCGGCTTGAAGGTTGAGACAATGACGTTAGGAAACCACCAGAGGGTTTGTTATTCGGGACAGTGTCCTTGAGGCGGAGATCCATGTTGGGTTCTTGGGTTTTGCTATGCAGTAAAAAATCAGTCGGCGGCCGTGAAGAGATTGACGGAAAATACTGGATTAAACGGGACGGAAAAGCCAATGGGCTCGAAATTGGTTAACTAAATACGGATGCAAACCTATTTACGTTGCCTTTTGGACTTATATGTCAGACTGCCTGAGCGGGGAATCGAACCCACGACCTCTGAAATCAAAGGCCAAGGTCCTACCGCTAAGCCAGACTGACACGGCCTTTTTTTAAAAGGAAACGTCCATAGGCAGCACTTAACACGCACACATATACATGCAAGCATACACTTTTCCAATCGTCACTGGAGGGGCGCTTGATTGCGCGCCACACACCAGTGAAGCCGAAAGGAACACACAAGAAGCGTGAAATAATGGGTTAAACGGGACGGAAAAGCCAATGGGCTCGAAATTGGTTAACTAAATACGGATGCAAACCTATTTACGTTGCCTTTTGGACTTATATGTCACTGCGTGCATATGAAGTGCGTTGCAGGAGGGCTGGGCGAGTTCCAGAAAAACTTAAATTTTGGGGGGTTAAAATTAGTTTCTATCGTCTTACGAAAATTTATACTACCTGTAAATTTGATTGCATTCAGTTCCTGAGTGCTCTTTAGTTGCTTGAGGTTTTTTCGCTCTCCAGATACGACCAGTGCGCTACCCTACTGCGCATGCGTCAATGCGCAGCCCTCCTATAAAACGTGACCGGCGTGATGGATGGCCATCGCTTTCCTCTCGATATGTCAACCATGATGGTGACTCAAGAGGGGAGGTAGGGTGGGTATTTACAGGTAGTATAAATTTTCGTAAGACGATAGAAACTAATTTTAACCCCCCAAAATTTAAGTTTCTAGTCGTCGGTAGAAAATTTCTACTACCTGTAAATTTGATTGCATTTACAGTTGACCTCGTCAATATAGGTGGCGGGCACCATCATGGCGAGTTACCCCGGGTTGCGTACTGGTTCCCCCAAAAGTTAAACGAAAACTTTTGCACTTTATTAAGATAAAAACAGAACCAGTCATATTGGATCTCTTTCGTAAAATGTGGTGGCCCTGAAAAGGGCCGTTTGTTTATTTGAAGGGTCTTGCTTCCGTTTGCAGGGGTCTTCGACTTGCTTCCGTCATTGGTGGTCTTCGTTTCTGTTGCAAAGTGCTTAAGGGGGGGTTGACTACACTTCTGGCAGTTACAATGGAGCCAAGATGGTGTAGATCTCCTTCCTGTCTTGTCATGTCACGGAAGTAGTGGCTGGTGAAGACAGTTTGGCTTCTCCAAGAAGTGGCTTGAAGAATTTCAGCGATGGAGACATGGTTGTGAAAAGCCCAGGAGGTTGAAAGTGCCCTTAGTTCGTGTGCAGTAACTTTGATGTTGTTGTCGGTGCAACTGATGCTTTCATCTTCGTAGGCTCTAGTGATTACCGTTTTGATCCAGTTGGATATCATGGCGGCTGATGTTACGTTGGTCCCTTTGGTGAAGGGTAGAAATAGTTGTAGGCGACCACGGCGGCATTCTGGGTCCGCTGTCCGTTTGATGTAATATCGGAGTGCTCGGACGGGGCAAAGTGTTCTTTCCGGTTCTTCGTTGTAGATGTTTGTTAATGCCGGAATGATTATCGGTTTGGAGGATTCAGAAGGTTTTTGAGTTTTGGCACGGAAGTCAGGTCGCGGTCTGAGGTGGATGAACCTAGAGTTGTCAAAGAAGAAGCAGTAGGCTGGGTCGTTTGAGAGAGCCTGTATTTCGCTGGTTCGTAGACTTGCTGCAAGAGAAGTGAGGAATACAGTCTTCCGGGTTAAGTGATTAATGTGGCAGGTTTGAATAGGTTCGTAGGGTTCCTTGGTTAGGGATTCTAAAACCAGAGGGAGATCCCATCTCGGGAATTTTTGATACACGGAGGGACGTTCGTTTTCGTAGGATCTGAGAAGGGAAGTGATCCGGTAGTCTTCAAGAAGGTGTCGATTTCCTGCGGCTTTGAAAACGGTGTTTAGTGCGGATCTGTAGACCAGAATGGTGGATCCTTTGAGGTTGTCTTTGAAGAGGTCATCGAAAAATGCTAAGAGTTGTTGAATAGGGGGATTGATTGGATTACTTTCTTTCGCTTACACCAATGAAACCAGCGTTCCCAGTGTCCGTTATACAGTTTGTTGGTTGAGTTTCGTAGGGCCTTGCTGGCGATTCTGGTGGCCTGTTCTTCAAAAATTCCAGCCTCTTTGATGAGTTTGATGATAGTAGCCACCCGTGCAGATGTAAGGTCTTGGAGTTCGGGTGGAATTTGGTTCCTTTCTGTTGTGAGAGGAGGTCTGGGCAGTGTGGAAGTTTCCTTGGGAGATCCATGAGGAGGTTCAGAAGTTGAGGGAACCACGGGGCAGCAGGCCAGTTTGGTGCAATCAGTAGGAAGGTCCCGGGAGTCTGTTCGATCTTCGTGAGAATGGTTGGGAGAAGTTTGAAGGACGGGAAGAGGTAGGCATAAAGGTTCTCCCACGGGAAGGTTAGAGCGTCGACGGCGCAGGCTTTGCTGTCCGGAATCGGGCTGATAAACTGGGGAAGTTTGGCATTGTGCCTCGTGGCGAACAGGTCGATCATGGGTTTCCCCCATATGTTGAAGAGATATTCGCAAATTGATGTCTTTAGGGTCCATTTCCCTGAAGGTGGCTTGTTGCGAGATAGGGCATCCGCAATAACATTCCGGTTTCCTGGAATATGGAGAGATTGAATGGATGTGTTGAGTTCCTGGCAAAGTTGGAAGATGGCAGAGGTGATCTGGTGTAGGGTTCGAGAACGAGTTCCGCCTTCCTTGCGAATGTAGGCAACAGCGGTTGTGTTGTCTGCCTGGACTTGGACTATTTTGTTTGCTACAAGGTGCCGAAAATGGTCGAGGGCGTTGTAGATGGCTTTCATTTCGAGAATGTTGATGTGATCCGAAGTGTTTGGGGGCCATATGCCGGCAATCTCATGATCCAGGAGATGGGCACCCCATCCTGTTAAGGAGGCATCCGTGAGAAGCAGGAGGTCTTGGGTGGGTTAGTGGAGGGGTACGGTTTTGGCTAGGTTGGATTCGTTCATCCACCAATGTAGGCATTCCCATGGGAACTCTTCGTTTGTTGGTAGGGTTGTCCCGGATGTCGGGTGACAGGTGTCCCAGTGGTCGATTCGGTAATGGTGGAAGGGGCGAGTCATCCACCTGCCGTACGGGAGGAGGTTTGCCATGGAATCGAGTTTTCCGATGAAGGAGTTCAGAGTTCTGAGAGAGAGTGGGATGGTGACTTCAGTAGTTCCCGTCCGTGTAAAAGGAGGTCGGTTTTCCGTTCTGATGAGGGAGTGACAGTGCTTTTGATTAAGTCGAAATCTACTCCTAGGAAGGTGAATTGTTGGGAAGGTGTTAGTCTTGACTTCTTCCAGTTGATTCCCAATTCAAGGCTGTGCAGGAATCGGATTGTGAACTTCCTGTTTCGAATGAGTTGTTGGGGATTTGGGTTGTTGAGGAGCCAGTCGTCTAGGAAGGCGTTGGCAGTGATTTGGTGGCGATGGAGGTGGCCGAGAACGAGTTTCAGGACGGATGTGAAGATTCGGGGAGCGGCATTTAGTCCAAATGGTAGAGTTTGGAATTCGTAAACTGTTTCTTGATAGAGAAAACGAAAGTAGTGAAGAGATGCCGGGTGAAGTGGGACGTGAAGGTAGGCATCCTCCAGGTCTATTGAGATGGTCCAATCCATGCTCCTTAGGGAGAGTCGGATGGTTTCGAGAGTTTCCATTTTGAAGTGGCTGTTGTACATGAATTGATTCAGTGGCTTTAGGTTGAAGATCATTCTGTTTCCGCCTGACTTCTTTGGTCTGAGGAAGATGGAGCTGTAAAAGCCAGGTATGGAGGGATCTGGGCAGATGCGAATGGCTTCCTTTTCGAGAAGGGTATCGATTTCTGAAGTGAGGGTATCCGAAGGTTTTGTTGCGAATTCCCAGGGAGGAGAAGTTCGAAGGCGGGGATTGTTTGAGAATGAAGGATGAAACCCCTGAGAGATTATGGATAGGACTGTGGTGTCGGACGTGATGCGTTCCCAGGCTTGTTTGAAGAACCGGAGTCGACCGCCTACGGGCCTGTGGTGGGTGTAGTCGTTGGCGTCGATGGGATTTGCTTCTGGAAGAAGATGCGGAATATCTGCTTCGATTGTCCGGTGTGGTGCCCCGTTGTATCCTTTTGTTGGTTTGGTTGTTTGTGCGTTTAAAGGATTGGTTGTTGTTACGAAAGGAGTGCGAGTTGTCGTAGGAAGGTTTGGGCCGAGTTTTGGCTGACTGTTGTGGAGCAGGGGCGACCGTGTCGAGGCTTTGTTGAGCTTTCCGAAAGGGAAGGCTAGTAGTGGGTTTAGGTTTAGGTTTTCGAGAAATGTCCAGATGAGGTGCCAAAGTTGGGACTAATCCTCTGAAGAGTGTCTCAGTTTCGTGAAGAGAAAGGTTGCGGAGGACATGCTTGGTTGAGGTGTTCAAGTTAGTTGTGGTGCCAAGAGCGATGTCCCGTAGAAGTAAGGTAGAGTTAAATAGAGACCTGGTGAACCAGTTGAAACTGTGAAAGGTGGCGAAGGACATTTTCTTGAACAGTTCAGAGATCAGCAGATGGAGGTGTTTGATGTCACGTTCGCTGGATTTAACTGCTAGTCTCTCGCACAAAGCGTTAATGGCAGTGGCAAGGACGTCAGCTTGCGAGGCGGCACGAAGGCCAAGGCGAAGGATTCTGTTTTTCTTTAAGAACAGCAGTGGGGATTTCGGCACGTTTCGGGATGAACATGGCGGTACCGAAATCCATCTTGGCTTCGGTTGCAAGGAATTCAGATTGGTGATAGGTTTCAAACAGCCTTGGGTTTGCAGCGCCATCGCCGGAGGACTGGAAAAACCATGATTCACGGCCAGGTCGAGGAG
Source organism: Lithobius niger (assembly GCA_023313725.1). NCBI lineage: Eukaryota > Metazoa > Arthropoda > Chilopoda > Lithobiomorpha > Lithobiidae > Lithobius > Lithobius niger. Next base: position 29,419 of record JAHWFP010020586.1, on the reverse strand, counting down.
GTGGTGGTTCCTTGTCTAATTGCAAGGGTTCACCTTTGCCTAATAAGGATCCGCCGTACCTGAGTAAGGTGGTAAGAAGTGTAGTGGATTGGCCGATTCGGGCACGCTGTTTGTTGTTTCTTTCCCTGAGTCCAAAGCCAAAACCTGTTGTTAGTCCTCGGTTTACCGTAGAAGCAGGGGTCGGGTCGGGCTTATAGAGGTAGTTGTCCGGGATGATGGCTTCCACAGCTTTGAGAAGGTCAAAAATCGGAATGGTCGAGGAATCAGTGTCGCCTTGAAGGGAGTCGTCATATGGGTTGAGTGGTTGACGCTCGAAGCTGACTTGTGGTTGATTGCGGTGGTGTGCGGCAAGTACAGTCGCTGAGTCAAGGCCGTCATCAGGACGCAGGACAGTATTGAGCAGGGTCTGAAGATCAAGTGAAGAGGAAATGCGTCTTTTCTTACTTGATAAGGGTGAAGTAGAGACGGGTGATTTCCGCTTTTGAGAGTCCTTGTCAGAGGATGTAATCCAGTCATGAACATAAGAAGCTTTATGCGTGGAGGGAGCGGGGTTGGATCCAGTCTTGTATGAAAATTCCTTTTTGGCACGGTGTAAAAGGCGATGGATTTCATCTGGGGAAAGTACCTCTTGACGATAACTAGGTTGACGTGAGGCAACAGATGAGAGATCCAAAGGTCTGTGGTCATGTAGTGAGGGTTCAGGGGAAGAAGACAATGACGATTGTAGACGTTGGCCACATGGAACGGGGGAAGCAGTAGAGACAGGTGGAGCAGCAGACGTTGATGGTTGTGTGGGTGATGGTAAAACAACGACGCTGGGGTCTACAGGGGCAGGGCTAGCCGGAGGCGATGGGCAAGGTCGAACAGGAGGGTCCATTATGTTCGGCGAAGGTCGTGTTGCGTTCGGCGAAAGATGTGTGTTCGGCGAAGGCTTGCTTGTGTTCGGCAAAAGTTGGGCGTTTGGCGAAGGCTTGTTGTTCAGTGAAGGCTTCCAACGTTCGGCGAAGGCTTGCTTGGGCTTGCTACGTTCGGCGAAAGCTTGTCCGTTCGGCGAAGGCTTGCTTGCGTTCGGCGAAAGCTTATCTGTTCGGCAAAGGCTTGCTTGCGTTCGGCGAAGGCTTGCTGCGTTCGGCGAAAGCTTGTCCGTTCGGCGAAAGGGCGTTCGGCGAAGGTCAGCTTGATGGTGAAGTTCCTCTTCCCTTGAACTTGCGGTGAAGGTTGGGGAAGGTCTTCCTTGCTTGGATGAGTTCGGCGTGGCTTGGGGCTTTCGGCGAACGTCGGGCACTTTCGGTGGGCTGATGCAGCTGGAGAGGCGATCCGTCTTCGACGAGAGCTTGAGGAAAGTGATGGCCATCCATCACGCCGGTGGTCACGTTTTATAGGAGGGCTGCGCATTGACGCATGCGCAGTAGGGTTGCGCACTGGTCGTATCTGGAGAGCGAAAAAACCTCAAGCAACTAAAGAGCACTCAGGAACTGAATGCAATCAAATTTACAGGTAGTAGAAATTTTCTACCGACGACTAGAAATTTCCCTTTGTTTGGATCAAGCAAAGTTAGAAGGGCCAGGACTTTCGACAAAAGGTGTTGACCGTCTTCTTATGGTGGAAATTACACACGGATTGTATTTAGGTGAAAGCGTTTTGGGTAGGTTTTTTTTCGGTGAAAGCTTCTTTCGGCGAAAGCAGTCTTGCGAAGACGACGATGCGACCGTCTAGACGATGGATGACAAGATCAACAAGGTCCGCTGCACGAGGGCTAGCAGGCGGAGACGAGTTCTTGGAAGATTTCCCTTTATTGGGATTATACATGGCTCGAAGGACAGGGTCTTTAGGTTCAGAAGGAGTTTCTTTCAGCGAAAGCAGACTAGTAAAAGGGAGCAGAAAATGACGCGACCGTCTAGGCGACAGGTTAATAATAACATTAGGGTGTGCTACAGAAGGGCTAGCAAGTGGGGACGAGATCCTGGAGATTTCCCTTCATTAGGTTTATACATAGCTCGAAGGACAGGGTCTTTTGGTTCAAAAGGAGTATCTTTCGGTGAAAGCGTGAAGGAGCTTCTTTCGGCGAAAGCTTCAATGGTGGAGTTTCTTTTGGTGGAAGCTTTCGGCGAAAGCAGTCTTGTAAGAGGGAGAGAAAGCGATGCAACCGTCTTGAGCGGGAGCATGAGGAAAAGAGATAGCACGTCGTCTCGCCTGAATAATTTTAAAGGAGAGCTGCACATGACGCAAGTGCAGTTGGGTTGCGCAGCTGGCTGGTTCTGGAGAGCTAAAAAACCTCAAGAGAGAGAAAAGCATTATTTGAGGAAGATTGCAAAATTTACTGGTAGTGTATACTTTCGAAACGGCAACTAGAAAGTAAGTATCGTAAACGTGAGGCATAAATTTGTCATGGCCTTTATTTTACACGGTTCTCTTGTCTTGTTACTATTATAGGTTACGTATAATAGGCCAGCAGACTTGCTATCATTTCGCCGGTTGGGAAAGATTTTCATAAGCGGAGTGATTTTGCAGCAGTACAGTGAAGTACGGATTTGCCGTAAGGCCATAAGAACAATATTGCGGGTAACAATTGTCAATGAAAGTGCAAATAAATCTCTACCAATTTTATTATAGATTAAATAATAGTAAAGCCACACAAATTTACGTCCCTATGCACTAATTTAATTTAACTTAATTACAACTTCATGTTGCCAATTTCCTGAAAAGGAATATGGCACACTTACAAAACAATTAACAGATACACAGAGTGTAAAATACAATAAAAATAAAAAGTTCATAACACGTTTGGTCCAAGAATGAAACCAAAGACTAATAATATACAAAGGCACAATTTAATCAAAATAATATCTAATATTATCAGTGACGTGCACATCCAGTCGATTTTAGAAAGCGTTAGCCGAGGGAGCAGATAAAACAAAGACTGGAAGAGTATTCCACATTGCAGCAAGTCTATTCACCAAAGAGTTTTTTAGTTGTATTTAACATTGAGAGAGGTATTTTCGGCTATACTACCTCGAGTGCTTCTATGAAATTATAATTTGTGTGTTTTAGCCCGAAACTCCTTTCAGATTTAGTTTCTCGAGACTGAAAGTCGAGGGAAATTTGTTGAGTGCTAAAGCGCACAAATTACACATTTCATAGAAGCACAAATGGGATTCGGTTTGAGAATTTCTGTTTTCTTTCCGCAAAAAGATTCATGGAGGTAATTTAGTTTTGCAGTTTCGATTTACAATTTCAATTTTCGAAATAATTTTGATTTAATTCTATGTTGTTTATGGCGTTTTCCTCTACTTGGCGTACATAGTGATACTAGCCCACAGCATGTTTTGACAACCAACCTGAAATTTCGTTTGCTTCGGCGCAGGTGTTTCGCATTAGACCTGAACGACATTTTAATGCCACTGATACAACATGTTAAACGTACCCTGACCATAAAGCATCTCCGTGTTTCTGTAAAAGCCCAACGATTCACGAATGTTCATTGCCCCAATACTGGCATTAGGTACTCTGATACCTGCCGAGAAGCAACTTCGTTTTTCTGTAATCTGGTGATTAATGAAGGCGACTTTCATATATGGAATATGTTCCATGGTGTTCTGGTAACCAACCTGAAGCGTCCCAGTTTCATACAGTGGCGTAGCTAGCTTTGTGTGCGCTCCCCTGCAAAAGGTCAAAGTGTGCGCCCCCCCCGAAAATAAAAATTAAAAACGAAATGTCATCACGAAACTAACACAACAACACAGCAAGCGTTGCCCAATTCTGAAAATAAAGTAGTTTTCCAATTGCACAGTCCAGGACTGGGCTAACGTCAGCGAATCTTGGGGAGGGGGATTTGCGTAATTGCCCCACCACCAACAGAAAACTGTGGGCCTTGTTTTCAGGTATTTACACCTTTATTTTGCAGTTTACAACCTTGATTCGTGTTTTGAGTAGTGTTTGTAGCGCTAAAGATGCATTTTTTTTGTAATTCATTAAGAGAATTGGTGCCCCTGTTCAGTCATTTTTGTGTCTCTCCCCGCCCCCTCCCCCTAGCTCCTCTTTAGCTTGCAAATTTCTTTAATTCTGTTGGCCTGCCAGCCTAGAGAGACTGTGACGACATGACTACGACTGCGGAAACTTTCAGTTTTAATCGAATAAAAAAAAAAATTAATTAAAAAAATCAGCAAGACGCGATGACGCCCAACAATGCTCTGCGCCCTCCCGCCGTTGCGGGGACTCACGCCACGCCACTGAGTGGTTACCCATGTTAACGTCTAATTTTCTCCCTTGGCCGTCCTCCGGTCCCTCATCCGTCCCAGTAACCACGTTACGGAAGATTTTCCATGTACAGTGACGTCATTTCCCTAATACAGGGTGGTCCACAAAAAACTGACGACCCAACATTTTTAATTAGCACCCCTCAGACCCAGGAGAAGACAAATTTTGGTTTCATTAGATTTGATTTCTGTTCTCTCCTAGTTCTGAGGGGTGCTAACTAAAAAAGTTGGACTTAAAAAATGTTAGGTCGTCAGTTTTTTTGTGGACTACCCTGTGTAGGCATAATAAGAATGAAAGCGAAATCGCGTCCTCTGAGATACTGTGTAGATCTGTGGTTTGTTTGTTGGCGACCACCTCTGGCGTGGTCTTTTCGCCATGGTCTTTTACTGTGCAACTCGGCATGGTGCTAGTAGAAAACAAATTTTCAATTTAAAGGCAGACCCTGTAGTAAAAAATGGGGAATCATACATTCAAAGATGGAGTAGGAAAGTTGATAGTAGGCTAATACACCTCTTAGTCTATTATCTAGAGTGGACATCATCTCTGACAGCACCAGGTTTAGAGATGGTAGTTTAAAAATTAGGCTATCCTTCTTCAATAACTTTTATGTGACATTCCTACAGTACGCTTTGTGACGTTTCTTTATACTTTTGCAATTGACTTTTTACCCTGAAGGGACACCTGCTTTCAGAATGGGGACTCGTATTCCTAAATTGGCCTAATAATCGCTCTACTTCTCTCTCCTTCCTACAAACTTCAATAATTTCATAGATGTGGATCTCTATGAAATTAGGATAAGCAAGGAAGTAACATACCGAAATACCAACCAATGAGGTCAGCTCAAAAAACGTGGAGTCAGTTTTGTATGTATGACCTAGTCACGTGCTTTGCTAGCCACCATCCGTAAAATTACAGTTTTACTTTCTATTTTTTTGGCTGCACAAAGTATTGCCCCAAGGTTACCACCATTCCGCACCTTCTATCAGCAACCGACTAATATAACTGCTGCACTAATGAACATAATAAGCCGTTAAGTACATGGTTGTTACCTGATTATGTAAGTTTCAATTTTCACGTGATAAAGAAATCGCCCCTACCTGAAGGAGAGGTTCATCGTCGTCTGCTACGTAATCGTCGTACCAAATAGGTTTAGAATGGGCATCAGGTGCCGGTAGTGACCCATTCGATGTACTATGAAACGATCGGGACACGAATGTAGCTTGTGACCCAGGTGACAGAGGGTTCGGACTGGCCAATGTTGACATGCTCCGACAGGTCCGACAGATGTGTTGAAACCTTTCCGATCTGGGGTCGTCAACAAACTCCAACCTGGCATTAGACATGTTGATAAGTTCGTCATCGTTATCGTCTTGCCTTTCGTTTCCTTGTTCTAGATGATTAAATGGGTTTGCTCTCGGTGACGAGCCACCAGAAGATGAAGATCGTCTTAGACGACCGCACTCGCCACACTCCATCGCTCATTGCTCGTCGTTTCCAGCCTTCGCAGCTGGCGGAAAACAAGAGGAGCGCTCTGGTTTTTTTTTGCTTCCGCTTCCGCTGTGATGACGTAACAAAGCTGAAACCAGCGTGGAAGAGAGACTTGAAACCAAAACCAAATGACAGTCCATTAATAATAAAAACTGTTTAAAACCTTTTTAGCAGATAAAATGTTAATCTTAATTACTTGCATTAATATAAAACTGCATGTTATGATATGGACACACTTTCGTTCGGAAAAAAAATAACGTGACCGACGACATGACCAGAATTGGAACCGCCATCTTGGGGCTAATGATTTGTTGCGGATTAATGAGGTTGTAGTTTTAGTTTTAAATTTCATTTCCGCCGTGACACGACGTAGTATTATTGTATATAACACTAAGGTGGAGCCAGTTACTGGGTTAGCTGCAAGGTGCACTGTTGGGGAAAAGCAGAGCGTCTTACTGAAGCCAATGCTAGCTTATTTGACTCGACGGCTTTTCAATTTTATTAGAACACAGGTAAAACAAAAAAAAAAAAAAAAAAAAAAAAAACCGATGCTATTAGACCGGATTTCTTAGGCCTAAACGCGCGATTTTTGTCCATTCGTTGGCAGTTGCTGACATTTATAAGCAAGTGGAGTCTTTATTTTCCGATTACAACCTAAGCAGCATAAGGGATTGGAGAAAACAACGGTTTTTTAAGCCTACGAAATCCACTCTCAAAGCACTGGCATGACTAGAAGTGCCGTTGTTTAACCTACCATTTTAATCTAGTGCCCCTTGCCATATACTACTACTATTCCAAGGTCGTTGACGTCACTTGACGCTGCAGTGACATTTGCCTTTGCCGCCATGGATTTTGGAGGGCATAACTACAAGGTGCACTACATAAAAATGGAGGGAAAAACAACGGAAGAGCGGATTTCTTAGGCTTAAAATTACGTTTTCTCTAACAACAAAAATTGCGCGTTTTAGGTCTAAGAAATCGCTCTTCACAGCATCGGCTTCAGTATGACGCCCTTATGTTTCTCTCTGCAGTGCTCCTTGCAGCAGAGTAATATACAATAATACTACGTCGTGTCACTGCTCTATAAGGCAGTGACACGACGTAGTATTATTGTGTATAACTCTATGGTGGAGCCAGTAACTAGTTAGCTCAAAGACCTTGGAATAGTTGTAGTATAGTTAGCTGCAAGGAGTACTAGAGAGAGAAAGGAAGATCGTTTTATTGAAGCCAATGCTGGATTGAAGCCAATGACTGGATTTCTTAAGGCTATATATAACGCGCGATTTTTGTTGTTGGAGAAAACAACGTTCTTTTAAGCCTAAGAAATCCACTCTCAAAGCACTGTCTTGACTAGAAGTGCAATTTTTTCCGTTACATTTTAATCTAGTGCACCTTGTAGCTATTACCTCCAAATGGTGTCTCGTAGCCAATATGACGTCACATGACGCTGCTCTATAGAGGAGCGACATAACGCAGTATTATTGTGTATAACTCTATGGCGGAGCCAGTAACAAACAGGACCTTCCTAAAGCACCGAACAAAACTAATCAAACGCACCACTGTTGGTGACAGTTCAGCTCATTTCCCACTATAACCGTGTAGATATGGCTTGCTTACGTCAACCACCGTCAGCGTTGAATCTGTCACTGCCTACTCTACACAGTGTAGAGTAGGCAGTGAATCTGTTTCCGGTTCCTCACGCATGCTCAAAAGCTCCACCACTGGCAACCACTTCAAACCACCTCCCCGAGATGGTTTGCAATTTGGCATTGCTCGCGCCTGGTTGCATCCATTATCCTAGCCTGGTCCAATCAATTAGCCACGTTTGGTCGCCTTAAAGTTATGACGTAACGTAACGAGTGCTCTGTTCAGCTTGTTGCTTTTGCTGAGCTGTGATTGCAGTTTTGGAAGGTACTGAACGGCTGATGCAACATTACTGCGCACGCGCGAAGTCCAATTACGTACGAATAGAGAACCCAAAGAAATTTGTATCTGGACTAAGTGAATGCGTGAAAAGCCCTCATTATGCGCCAGATCTCGCAATTTGATCGTTACCTTTACGTGTTTAAAGTTTAAAGCATAAATTTTGTTCAGATACAATCCTCTTTGGTTCTCAATCCGTACGGAACTGGACGACACCTAGCGTGTCTGTCACGAAACATAGGCAAGCAGACAGGCCTGTAGTGGAGCGAGGAACGCAGCTACTATCTCAGCTGGCCTTGTCAGTAAATTATATAGTACGTGTAGAGTCCGCATTAGCGCTGTTACTCTTTTGAGACAAGAAAAGCTGGTCCAGGGAGCTTGGATAATACGTAACCATGATAGGGTGGCCCCAATAACTATTATTCTGTACAGCGAGAAACCGTGCGAGATTTTGGGAGCAGCTTCAAACCAAAGCCACCTACAGTAAAGGCCGTATCAGCTATGCCTTCTACAATGCTCCGCTAGAAGGAGACATAAAGACAGACGCGACAATTTTGCTAAGTGGCGCCATCGGTTGGCAGAATTTAGAACCCTCGTCGGTTAATTTGAAATTTTGCCGCTTGGTGCAGAGATGGCAAAATTGCGCTTGCTTTTATGTCAATAGTTGATTTTAGTCGCCTTTTTTGGTGTGGTCTGATACGGCCTTTACTGTAGGTGGCTTTGTTCAAACGCGTCTGACGTCTCTGCTCCCATTTCGCGCCATTTTACTGATTCTTGCATCTCAATAATTGGCTTTTTGATTTTGCTGATGAATCGACACAAAATTAGGTTAACAAACGAACGTGTACTCATCATCAAACGTAAGTCGGACCGCTCCAATTGTTTAAATTGTTTTACAGTAAAGTGCATTAACCTTCTAGTACAATCGACAATGCGACTGAAAATCACAACGTTTGTTATCTGACGGAGAGCACTGTTACAAGCAATCATCGTAAACGCGCGCCATTGTTTTGGTTTCGACCACAGCCACCTACAGTAAACGACGGATCAGCTTTGCCTTCCACAATGCTCCGCTAGAAGGTGCAACAAATACTGACCAGGTTTGCCAAGTGGCGTCATCGGTTGGCAGAATTTAGAACCCTCGTTGGTTAGTTTGAAATTTTGTCACTTGGTGTAGAGATGGCAGCACCTAGCAAACTTCAGCTTCCTTCTATGTCAATAGTGGATTTTACGCGCCTGATTTGTCTCGATGTGATCCGGCCTTTACTGTAGGTGGCTGTGTTTCAGACGCAACGACGTCAGCTACTCTCGTCTTGGGTAATCTGGTAAGAATTTTTCGTTTCGTTTTAATAATGTGTATTTTAACGTTCAGTAAAGATTGAACGATTAGAGATTTCATAATTATTCATTAATTTCGTTAAACACTACTCGCTAGTTGAAACAAACCTTTTTGTTGGTTTCGAAAACCCAAGCGTCGTCTGCTTCGAGATGGTTGTAGGAAAAAAGTCACAGGAAAAAAAGTCACAGAAATTAAGTCACAAGAAAAAAAGTCAGAAATTAGTCGTCACAGTTTTAAACTGATGTGTTTTGCAAACTTTTGGTTGTTTTGTGGGATGATTTATGCTTTAGTTTTTTTGCCTCTCATAGATGTGAAGAAGGTGAGTATCTAAAAACAATACTTCCTCAACAACCCCTTGAGGTGTGGGGACTTTTTATGTACTTTGACCGTACTTATGTTTCTGGATCTTTTTGACAGATTAGGTAGCCGAAATCCACAGCAGATGTATAGGATATTACCCGCTTTTTGAAGGCTGAGATCAACATATATCAGTACGAGAAAAGCGGGTAAAATCCCATTTATCACTTATTGCCCGTCATTTACAACGCGTTACCGCGTAATACCATGAACAAGCATAGTTGTTAATTTTTCTTTTTAATTGTTGCCGATTGCGAACTTGATCTTTCACGATAATTACAATGTGTTACCACGTGCACGTGAACAAGCATTGTTGTTCATTTTTCATGTCAATTGTTTCCCGATTTCGAACTTGTGGAGCCAAGGCATGGAGGAAGGAATTAGGTAGGAGGCGACACTGCTACAGTGAGCCGCTAATCCTCAAGGTCACGACTCATGAGCTGCACGCACCTACCGGCGGGAGTGATGAACTAACCTCTACAGGCGCCGAACGCTATGGAATCCGCATTATTTTTCGCAGTAAGAAGCCTAGATTTTGACCACAGCCTTAACATACTATTTTAAAAGGCTATATTATTTCTTACAAATGTTTAAAATACAGTTAGGGTAATAAAAACTTACAGATAATGATTCCAAAACTGGAAAAAAACAGGAAAATGGACGATTTTTTATATTGTTAGCTTGTTTACTCTTTTTTGTTTAAACAATTTCAATGGCTAGTGGTCAATTGTGTTATGTCAGTAGCCTCTCTTCTTTTCCCCCTCCTCACACACACACGGTAACAAACGAATATTAAAGTAGAAGGAGTTTGTTTACTCAGGTTACTTTTTCATTAAACATTACCCCTTATAGTAATAATGTGTACTCATTCTGATTCCATTTTTTCAAACTAATAAATGTAGAGGGGACCAAAAAGTTTGGTTTGCTAACAATGACCAAATAAACAATTAATAATTAGTGCATTGTTACGTTCAATTAATTGCAATGGAACATAACAATACTGCAAATCCCCTCTGTACCCTTGTGATCCTTTTATACTATAAAAGTTTATTGTAAAAGTATGTTTTTCTTTAGATTTTTTCTTTATTAAACCAACTTGTGAATGGAATCAAACTATTTTTCATTATGTTTGATGTTTCGTACAAAAAAAAAGCTACGTTTCTTTTTCCAATATTCTGCTTAAAATATGCAATGCTAGTAAACAACAAAATTGTTTAACACTAAAAAAAAAAGTGCCCCAGAACCGGTAAAAATGTGTGGTGTTCGTTCATGTGACATCCATTCATGTGATAAACAGTTGTTTTAAAAATGAACAGTGAATAAGAACTAAAAAGTTCCATAGTGGGGCTGAATTTGAGGTAATTTTGTTTTTTATCGTGGCTGAGCAGTGAGAGAGCTCAGCCTGGTTGCTGGAGGTTTGTGGATCTGGTCGAACTCCTGTAAAGGGGACCTTGCAAAATCCCCGCCAGGACTGCCGGCCAGGGTAGCATGAGAGGCTACCATGCTCCCTCAGCGGCTATGGGATGTATTCTGCCTAATTCTGGACAATCTTTCGGCCCTGACGATTATCGGAGGTTTCCCGGGTCGAATCCCCGGGCTAGCAGCTCCCTTTACCAGATTTCTTCTTCTCTAAAAAAATCTAATGTTCAAAATTGAGCCGCTTCAGCCATACAAGCAGTAATTGGTTCGGCTGACATAAGGCTCGTCAAAATTTAAATAAAAAATTAAAATCTTCATTAAAAAAACCAATAAATAAACAAACCATACAATTAACAACAATTTTATTTGCTGCAGTATGTGACAACTCCATAAGTGAACATCTTAACAACAGGGAAAATACATTTTAAAGAAGTAGCATACTACATGTGTTGTGCATATCACACAAAAAAACATGTGTTGTGTATTACAAAGTCGAATGTTATTTAAAGAAGACAGCATTATAGAAAATTATTTAAATAAAAAAAAACTTTAATGCAAATCAGGGCTTAAAAAAAGTAACAAAAAGGAAGCAATAGCCCTCTGATTCCAATTTGTTTAAGAATGGAATGAATGATTGCACTTTTTAGTCTAAAATTTTTTCTCAGTGCTCATCATCACCTTTCGAAATATGCAATCAGTAGTACACCAAAACAGGTAAGCCTAGTTGCACATACATCATAACGAATGTAACTTTTTTTAATTGCATTTTTATTGTGTTAATACTGTATGTAAATTAGTGCCTGATAGCTGGCTGTCCTCTTCTTTATTAGTCTTATTCAAAAATAGTTTGCTGAAAAAATTACTGTTTTATTTTTAAATGAAAATATTTAAGCACACATTACAGGTCTAATTGTGGCAGAAATCATTCACCACCAGTGTTATGCCAATGAAAAGATAATTTTGATAAATGAACACACTGAAAATAAATAATAAAGCTGTCTTTTATTTTGGGAATTTCAAAAAAGAGATTCCTATTTTTTTCGATCTGCATTTGCTGCATTTAATGGTGGGAAATACTGCTCCTCCAGCGAAATTACGGCACCCGACATTGATAGCCGCCATGGTTCATCACTCCGGCCACCAGGTGCTACTGATCACGCTCCGCTTGCCCAGTCATCGCGGAAAACGGGCTGTGTCGCCTCCTACTTAATTCCTTCCTCCATGGCCAAGGCTCGTGGAATAAAACCAACCAACCAGCTTGTGGAGCCGATGCATGACGGGACAGATGAGGTATGAGAGCAAGTGCATGCCGGGACGGTTGCAGGCTTTTGTTAGAACCATTGTTGTTGACTACGGTGTGAGAAATTACATAGGGCCTTAGGGCTTCGCGCAGATAACCAGGAGTGCTTAATGCTCGTTAAACCCTTTAAACCCTTTTTTAGGAGAAATTTATTGAATTTAGGACTAAGGCGCTATGCAAGTGATCTGGGGGCGAACTGGGTAGCCGGTTCGAATCCGGGTCATGCCATTCCGACGAAACCTAAGTGCATAAAGGTGGCTTACTGAACTACGTTATTTCTAGTGTATGTTTTTCGCTGTTGGCTTTTTTCCGATTTTCCTTAGTATTATTTCCAGCGATTTGTTTCTATTTATTTCTATTTATTTAGGAACTGATGACAGAGATGTGAATTGGTTGAAGAAACTCTACAAAGGAGGGCTCGCAAATATTAAAATGGTTAGGTCTGTAGTGCTAATTGCGGAGCAAGGTGGTAGACTGTATTTAGCAACACTCATTTGTGAGGCTTTGTCTGAAGGGATAAACCCAACAGAGCTTGAAGCTATGTGCACAAATTTTCCAGGTAGTACTGAAATCAAACAAAGCAAAGCAAGACCTAAAGAGAGCATGATGGGTTCAAATAAATGGTTTCAAGGCGACGATCCACGACCTCCACGAACAATATGCCTCATTCCGAATTCACTGGTTACCATATGAGGTTAGTGAACGAGAAATTGGTGCCGCTCTAGTCAATTATGGTGAGCTAGTTGACTACGAAATGAAAGAGCTAGCCTCCCTTGGTCATCTTCACTGTTTCTCTGGCATCAGGAGGGCGAAAATCCGCCTGCGTGATAGTGTAATGCTTGACGATGTCCCTGACGTTCTTCACATCAAGGGGATTCTGGCCCTCCTTGTTTTTCAGGGTTGCCCCACACGATGCCTTCGTTTTGACTTCAGAGGCCACGTTAGTAAGTCGTGTCGCAGTGTGTATTGTCGTGAGTGCCATGCGTATCAGCATGAAATGCTGTGCGATCACTTGTCCCAAGTTGCATCGCCAGAAACTCCTCAATATTTACCGAGTGTGCCAGTGCGTCAAAGTGATTCCCCGTAAGCAGTCTTTGTCTGAATCCACATTCCTTCCAGTGAAGCGCCGCAGAGTGGCGAAAAAGAAGTTTAAAGCCCCAGAGGAGCTCTCGCCACCATTGCCCTCAACGAGCACAGAGGGTGATGTGCAGAGCCCAAAACAAGTAGAAGAGGATGTGTCTGTGTTTGTTGCCAGTGTAGTATTAGATGTTCCAGAGGTGGAAGTGGTTTCCCATCCACTGTCAGGGCCCATGCAGTTGTGTGAAGAGCAGAATCAGAGTGATGTACTAGAGCCAGTAACATCACTGTTACCCACTGATAGTAGTGAGGGTCTTGTGCAATAGGTTGTCATAGATGGTCAAGTAGAACACATGGACAGTGTGTTGATTAGTGATATGGGTGTGGGGTAGTTACCATCCATTGTACCATATACAATAGGCTCCTGGAATACCAGGGTCTGAACAACAAAATGAGGAAGTGCATAAACTGTGTTCGTTTGTGGATATTTTGGGCCTTCAAGAGGTTCATTTAAAACAGGGCCAATCATTTGACGTCCCAGCGTATTATTGTGTTTGTTCGGATCCGCAGTCTAATATTAGGATTTATGTTAGCTGGGCAGTACCGACTATACCCCTAACGTTGCCTCCCTGCCGTGGTATTGATGCTTGCGGCATTCGTGTGTGGGTCGGTACTGCCTGGCTCTCAGTAGTGTATGTGCATGTTGTGGGTGTTTTCCTGCGGAGTGAGTAGCTAGACTGGGTTCGGCAAGTCCCGGGTCCGATAGTTTTGGCGAATGCGCATCACTGGTTGTGGGGTTCTGCACGTTGTGATGCGCGTGGTCGTCTCCTGACATCGTCCCTAGGGATGCTGGAATTTGAGTTGGTTCACAACAATTTCCCAACATTTGTTCGGTGGTGTGGGGAGACCGTCCAAGACTCTGTGTTAGACCTGTTCCTGGTTTCCAAGAGCATTGTAAATTCTTTGGCTTCCATTTATCCGACGACTTACGAGGTAGTGACCATCTCCCCATTCTATTGCGGCCAGTCCTGAGTGGCAATGAGCCTTGGTTGGGTGCTCCTAGACCTGTAGTGAGTGATGGTGGTTTTGGGTCTTGGGTGAGCAACTGGTTCTTGAAACCAAGACGGCGTAAGGTCATTAAAAGTGCTCGGCAGCCTATGTGATGGACGCAGGTGTGCACCACGGCTGTTAGGGATCGTCGTCGAGCTTATCGTCACTGGTCGCGGGCGCCATCCTCTGAGCGTTGGTTGATTTATGTTGGCATGGCTGCTGAGTCAAACGTGAGAAGGCATCCTTTGGGTCACGCCTTTGTCAGAAAGTCCGGTCTGGGTGCTCACTGTCGTTTCTTTGAAGTATACTTCGACCAAAGGACTCGAAGCATGACCTTACTTGGGTCTTTAGTAGCAAAAACAAGGTTTTGCGTGCCTATGATATATGGCTAATGCCCTGAATGACAGGTTTTCGGAGGTATATAGCTTTCCACAGGGACCGCCTACACCGTCTAATGGAGAAATGGTAGCTAGTGATGAGGCTGATGAGCCCCTCACCATGACCGAATTGACCTCTGCTCTTGCACTATGTGCTTCTGGAAAAGCAGTTGGCATTGATGGCATCTCTTACGACTTTCTTAAACCCCTAGGCTCTAGTGCTTATGAAGAACTCCTTCGGTTTTTCCAAGATATTTATAATGGGTCCCCAGTACCACCATCGTGGACTTTCACAATTCTCGCCACTGTGGCCAAGGCAGGGAAGAGTCGTTCTTTGTTGGCCAGTTACCGTCCTATTGCAATCCTATCCTGCGTTAGGAAGTTGTTTGAGAGAGTACTTGTGCGTCGCCTTGTTTGGAAGCCTGAACGTACCAAATGCTTGTCTGATCTGCAATTTGGCTATCGGAGTCACAGAAATGCCCAGGATGCAGTTCTCTTTTTGGAAACGAGTATCAGAGAGACCTGGATTCAGCAGAAGATAGTTCTTGCTGTCTTCCTGGACATTCGTGCCGCTTATGATACGGTGATTACTGAATGGGTACGGTACTTGCTTGTTCAAATGGGGATCAGTAGCAAACTTGTAGCCACTATACTTTCTTTACTTGGAAGACGCCCTTTTGCAACTAGGGTTAGTGGTTACTGGTCTGATGTTCATCACACTGATCGTGGTCTTCCACAAGACAGTTGCCTGAGCCCGATTCTTTACGCTGTAGTCATAAATGCAGTCCTCGAAGAACTGTGTCCGCATACTAACATAGTGTGTTATGCGGATGATATTGCAGTATGGTTGGTTGGCTCAATCTTGGCAGATTTAACGTCAAGGATTGGGGCGGTTATGGATCGTGTGATTCAGTGTCTCGGGGTTCGTGGTTTAGTGCTGTCTCTTGATAGATGCAGTGCTGTCCTCTTCACCTGTGAACCTTTCGTTTTGACCGCAGTTGCTCTTGGGTCGACCACTATTATGACGTCCAAGGAAAGGTACCTCGGAGTGGTGTTGGATTCACAACTTAACTGGGCAAGTGAGACGAAGACCTTGCGGTGTCGCTTGGCAGGGAAACTTGGTGCTGTAAACGCATTGTCCTTTCGCGGATCAATTGTATCCTTGGTTTTCATCTTCCATTCCTAGCACGCTCACGTGGATCCTTGTCAGCATTACAATCTTCAGTGAATGAATGCCTTAGGGTTGTGACTGGATGCCTCCCCTCTACTCCTATTCTGTCTCTCCTGGTTGAGTCAGGGGAACTTCCACTACATACCCGGCCAATGAGCTTCTGGTTTGCTTTGTCTGTGCAATATGAGCAGGGGTGAGTCAGACCCTGTGTGTATTATTCTCACTGACTATTGGCGACTTGGGTCCTTTACACGGTCGTGTTTGGGCTCAGCTGGACATGGTTCCACGCTTATTTTGTATGCTGAGCTCAAGCATTGTCTGGCTCCGGTCAGTCGTCAGCCCAAATCCACCATGGGTATGGTGTGGACTTCTTGACTCTGTGTTTGCAGATCAGAACTCTGCAGCCATGGGGTCTACTGTGATAGTTTTTTCTGCACGGAGTCATGTGAGGGTGGTGTGGGTGTCTTTGTACCGGCCCTTAAGCTAATGCACAGTTATTATCTTGCGTTTGCTTTTTCGAGCTTTTTCTGCGAACTTGTAGCGATATCGATAGCTCTTGATGTGGCCTTAGACCTACACCTTCCGAATATCGCCATTTTCTCAGACTCGTAAGTCATGTGTGACCTTCTTGCGGCTGTCCTTTAAACAGGTCTTTTGTGCCCACCCTTTGGTGTACGAGATAGGCTGGAAGCTGTTCCAAGCTGGCATGAGTGCTAGTATGAGTCTTTCCTGGCTACCTGGCCACAGTGGTATTCGGGGTAATGAGGTGGCCGATGGGCTGGCGAAGGATGGGCGCCTCCATAAGTTACACCCGGTTACAGCTGTTGCGAGCATGACGGATCTGCGTCTGGCTATCAGTTCGTGGTCCTGCTCTTGCTGGGACTCTGAATGGGTTGCGGCGCCAACCAGTCGGGTCCTCTTTGGCATTCCCCCTTCTACTGCTTTCCTGACTCTTCTTGGAAGGCTGTCCGCGGATGCCTCCAAGAAGACGGTACAGCATTTCCTTTTTGTTTGCCCTCACTGGCAGTTCGTATGCCACAAGTACCTGCAGCGGTTTGCTGTTCAGGGCGATCTACAGCAGGCCCTTGGGACGCCTCCTCACGCACCTGGGTCGCTTGTTCGACTGCGTGCCATGGCCAAGTTTTGTGAATTGACGAATCATAGGATATGACTAGTCAGTAGTAATTTTCATGTTCTGGTGTCGTAACAGGGGTAGCAGTACTAATTAGGTTAAGTGTCATTGACACGGCATAGCGTCTATCTTACATTTAAGTGTTGATGCAGTTGTTTTGTTGTTGTTGTTGGTGTGGATTTATTGTTGATTTGTTTTGTTGTTTTGTGGTTTTGTAGTTTCTTCAGAGCGCTTGGCTAAGGGCCACAGCTCTAATAAAATTCAAATTCCTCAGCTGGATCTCCCCCTGTCTATGGCGGCCTTGGACTCCTGCCAGATGAGTGGGGCCGCTGGCATCGACAATATGTCGTATGCCAAGCTAAAGGGACTTGCTGTAGAGGGGCGAGAAGAGCTTTTGGCTTTCTTACAAAGCCGTTTTGATAGTGGAGTAATTCAAGAGTCTTGGCTTTTTTCGGTGCTGTCCCCGGTCCTTGGCAGGGGTAAGTCCAAGACAAGTGTTGTGAGCTACAGGCCAATTGCACTGCTCTCTTGTGCCCGAACACTTTATGAGAGGATTCTCGTCCGCAGGTTAACGTGGCAGGTGGAGAGCTCGTGGAAACTATTTGAGGCTCAGTTTGCTTTAGGAAGAATAGGTGTGCTCAAGATGCTGTCTTGTTCCTTGAGTCGGGAATTCGGGAGGCTTGAGTAAATGGTAGTTTGGCTGTTGCTGTCTTCCTTAACATCAAGGCCGCTTGTGATACGGTTGATGTGGCCTGGGTGGGTCACGCCATGAGCAGGCTTGGTGTTAGTGGCAAGTTGAGGAGGGCTATTCTGGCTCTCCTTGGTAATCGCCAGTTTGCAACCAGGGTTAATGGTTATTGATCTTCCACCGACAGAGGGTTCCCACAAGGGAGCCGTTTAAGTCCGGCGCTTTTCGCTATTGCGATTAATGCTGTACTCATTGAGATGAGTCTCTCGGTCAATGTGGTCGCTTATGCTGATGATGTGGCTGTGTGGATTGCTGGCACCGATTTACCATTACTCCTTAGGGTTCTTGAAGTTGCTATTGAAAGGGGTTCGGCTGCGCCTGCTCTCTCTGTTGATGGTACTGTTGATGGTACGGCAGTCCATTTTAAGTCGAAGGTTCGATACTTGGGTTTTTGATTGGATCCAGAACTAACGTGGGTGGCTGATGTCGCCTTTGTCAGAGAGGTGGTTGTGTCACGTCTGCAGGTTTTAAGGTCCTTTGCCACAAATAAGTTAATAGCGAGACGTGCTATTGTCTCTACCTTTTTTAGGGCTTGTATTAGAGCCTGCGCTGATTTTCATCTCCCCATTCTTGCTTATTCCAAGTAGTGTTGCACGGTATTAACTTTTTGCAGAACGGTACGGTACGGTTTTGAAAATGGCGGTCTACGGTAATATCACGGTAATTTAGGAAATAATTTTGCACTATTATCACTTGAGCACAAAAGAATCAAATATGGCTCTTTGCATTTAATTTGTTTACTAATAGCGGGACTTCACTTTCTTTTTAATTGGATGCTACGACATCGACAGCATAAACACGCTCGAACACGCTTGTTACTGAAGAGCTGCCCCCCCCCCCCCCCCCCCCTGCATAGGCACTTCCTCTGCCTAGCAGTGGGATCGGATTACACAGGCTGGTGCAAATTTCACACGTCAGTATCGGTTTTTACTTGTGCAAATTAATTAAAAGAATTAACTGCCATCCAAAAACAAAAAGAGGGTAAAGCTAGTTCATGAATGGTCGTCAGCACCATAATCACGCGCTGCTACGGCAATACCGTGGTGCTAAAAAAGGAACGATACTGATACCGTAATTTTTTTTACCGTCAATACCGTGAGTACCGATTTACCGTGCAACACTAATTCCAAGCGGGCCTTGCAGGGGATTCAGGTGGCGTTAAACGACTGCTTACGTATAGTCTCTGGCTGTCTGCCATCTACTCTGGTTTTGGCACTCCATGTGAGACGGGGGAATTACCAGTTGATTTGCGAGCTCAGGAACTTCTCTTGAGCCTGTGCCTGAGAGCTGTTGCTAGGGGTCCTCAGGATCCTCTGGCACATTTGCTCCTGGACTACACTTCGTTGGGTCAGGGTGCACGTAATCTGCTGGGGGCTCCTGGGCAGGGTGCTACCCTACTCTCTGACAACTGGGTCCGAGCGTTCCCGACCTGTTATAACACGACCCCCCCCCCCCCCCCCCCCCGGCCGTGGGCCTGGTGTGGGACGGCTCTGAGCACTGTGTCTATGCAGGCTGAGGGTAGTTTGCAGGACTCTGTTCAGTTGTACTGTGATGCTTCATTTCATCTCAATCGGTATGAAGGGGGTGTTGGGGTCGCTATTCCAGAATTCCAGGAGTTTAACTACTTTCTGTCTGGTCTCCCTTCGGTTTTCCTGGGAGACCTCGTGGCTGTTTCAGTGGCTCTTGATGTTGGTATTGACTTGGAGTTGCCACGGTTCTGCATCTATAGCACTTGCAACAGTTTCCCCCTTTTGAGCATTTATTCCCCTAGAAGCTTGAGTGTTTCCTTCCCTGCCGGGCTCGTACGATACTGAGCATGCGCAGACAAATTCCAGCGCAGCGTCCTGTCGGCATCATTTCTCCTAGGGCGATCACCACGCGTGGTCGCTCTTTGAGCATCCTCTTCGACGTTCCGCACAGGATTCCACGTCCCATTCCGCATACCACCGTCCTTCGGATGGACGTTACCTTCATTCCTACTTCAGTGGTGGCCCATCTTGCTCTGAGACCGTTCCTTTGGGATAACTCCCGTTCTGCCTCCTGATGGGTCCTCGCCACCATTACAAAGGACAGCCCTTTCTTTGCCCGCTCCGGGTTCGTCACGTCCGATTCACGTTCCTCGCTGCCGCCGTTCCCCTTGGCTCTTGCCCAGGACGGCTCATGTCATCATTGTGTTTGGGCAGTCCGCAGATCAGTTCGGATGAGCAACGTTCCTCACCCTCAGCTCTCCTCCCCACTGTGCATTGCTTCTGTGCAGCCTTCTTGGATTGGGCCGTTTCTCCGCCTGCTGTCAGCTTTCGCCTTCCTTCCCTCTGGCATTAGATGCTGTTGTTTACATCAAAGAGTATGCTATCCCTTCGCACCATCACCATCTGCGCATCCTACTGCGCAGCTCTCTTCTCTGATATATACTATGACGATGCAGTCCGCTCGTCTTTCTTCGACCTCCGATCTATGCAGCTGTTCTAATCACTGCTCCTTAACAAGTCCAATCCTCGTGTCTCAATCTACGTTCCTACGTCCCCACGTCCATACATTCCTTCGTTTCTATGTTCCCTCAACTTACGTTCCTTTGGGACGTTCTCCTGCGGCCTGTTTTGGCCTTGGCTGGTTTTGTGTGTCCCTCACACGTCCATTCTGGCCTTCACGTTCCTCGTTGCCACCAGCACGACCCGACCTGCGCTTCTTTCCTCAAGACGACTCCATTGCGAACCGAACCTTTGGTCCACAGCTCCCATTTTCTCGTTCCTCTGAGACGCTGGTTCCTCTCACTACAAGCTTCCTCAAGGAGAGTTTGTATGCTCTCTTTGATGAATTGATTCCTGCCTCCGGCACGTCCAGCATCACGTTCCTCATGTCATCCTTCCTACCCCCTGCTACACGTCCGTCTGGTAACGGGGGAGGGAGGGGGGGGGGACGCTTGCACCCCTTAGGAACACCAGCATCTTGTCACTGCTCCAAACACCGATTTACCCTTCTCCTGAAAAGCTTGTTCCAACCTCGGACCGACACTTCGATCCTTCCAAGACTCAAACAAAAAAAACAAAAAAATCACCACTGTCCTAGGCAGATACTGTTCACTACAGTCCGCCCTGGACTGCATTCCTACCCGCCTTGATCCACGTCCCATGCCACAAAACGGACGCTGTTACACCTTTTCTTCTCTAGCCGCCGAGCTGTTCACTTCGATTCTGCTGCATTCCTCGATCTACGTTCCGCCTCCCACGTCCCACAGTTCTGATGCCATAAGCAAAGGAAAGCCAAGGGATAGTTCCTTCTCTCGGTTGCCAGACTCCGCAGATGCGAAACCTACGTTCCCTTTCCAAGGGACTCTCACGCACAAAGGCACGATACGCCTGCCTTAAACTTTACATTCCTCTCAACCTTCGGATACTGGACGCTCCGCTACTCCAGAGGACTGATAAAAGGCTCACTTCGTCTCAAGTACATGTCCTCATGGACTCTTCCCTTCAGAACTTTAAGCTATGTCTCATCATGGCCTGCCTTCGTTCCTAAGCACCACCAACCTTCCGCAGGCGACACAGGTCCCTATACCATTCCGAATGATCCACCTACACGTTCCGTTCTGCCAGTCCCGTTACCAATTCCGCCCGTTCCTCCCGCGGACGGTGAGCTCGATTCCAACTACTCACCGAACCCGTCCCTTTCGGACCAATCTGTACCTCCGTTCCAGGGGGACCCCGGTCCCTCAGAGATCTTATTATCAGAATTATTAAAGACGGTCGACGGAATCGTCTCAAACTGCTTTCTACACAAGCCATCCTCCACTTCAGACCCTGTCTCCAAGAACCGAGGCCTTGCATTTGGTTTTGGCCTTGGTCTGCGTGACCAACCTTCGCACCAACCACCATTACCTAGCCACTCAACGACGCTCCTTACAAACTCTACTCAGGAACGATAGCGTCTTTCTCAACAACCGATCACTCCTTGAACTAGCCACCGTCCCTGACTCTGCGTTCCGCCCGGTGTTCCGCTCTGCGTTCCGAATCTGCATTCTGACATTCCGACCCTGCGTTCCGGTCCTGCATTCCATCTACAGTTCCTCAACATGATATTAAAATCAAGCCCTAGTCCTGGAAATATGGATGCGTCCCTTACGGAACGCTTTTACACTCCTCCTGTCATCCCTCGATCCCCTACTCGGCAAAGGGGGGGGGGGGACACTTGCTCCCATTAGGACCGACAGCACCACGTTCCTCACCACCCTCCTTACCTTTACTAGACCTTTGTCTGTAAGGAGGAGACAGTAAAATAACTCTTCCCACCACTTAAATAATGATTTTTCTTCTTCCTTTGGAAACACATGCTTTTACTAATGCTCTCTTGTCACGGACAACGTTCCATTCCCCTCCGTCGGTCCGCCTCAACTTCGAACAAGCATTCTGATCTCTCAAGGGCTTCGTTCCCCTCTCTGGCTTATACACAAGGAGATCTCCCGCTTACGCCACGTACAGCACTCAACTGTTCAGTATTACCTGCCTTCTTTCCTCGGACACATCTACGTTTGCTGTTCTCGTTCCTGACCTTCAGCCGTTCCTTTGCGTGCCTGACTGTCATCCCGACATTCTGCCTCACCAACTGGATCCTGGTCCCTCGACTCCCAAAGTCATCTGCATCGACCTCGTCTGTGACAAGGACATCCCTTATGAGGAATATTACACAGTCCCAAGCTCGACGTCCCCAGACTTTTTAGTTTTATCACCTGGCTCTCCTCCAGTTCTACATTCCCGTCCCGTCACCATTCGGGCATCACTCCTCTCGTTCCCCGCCATCCCTCGTCTTTGGCTACAACTTTCTCCATTCCACCAACATTGGAACGCTCTCCTCGTCCATCCTGCAAAGCAGTCATCACTACTCCAGAGGTGATATGTTCCCCGTCCCATGCCATACCTCCTACAAAGCCACCAAGGCAGACTGAAAGCAACTACGAATAATACGTACCTACATTCAGAATCACCTTTGGCTGATCTATACATTATCGCTACGTTCCCCACAGGTCCTGTGACTAGTTCTCCTGCCATTCCCAACAACCAAGACGAAGGTTCATCGTTCATCCCTATGTTACCATCCATCCCTACGTTACCATCCGACACAACAGTGCTTTCTCCCGACGCCATTGAATCAACATCTGCCTCAACATTGGTTTTCACAATACTATCCACAATGAACTCCACAGGCGCCACCACGCTTGATGCTTAGGACACGCTTCCTTCCGTCCCGGCTGCACGTTCCTCTGTCTCACTCCGACGAGGGACCACCCAATCCCCGCTTCTTTCGCACATAACAAATTACTCTGTGTGGCAGTTTACACGGAATGAACCTTCACACCCCAACTGCCTCCGGAGATCTACCTTGCTCCCCATGTCGTGCCAAGGCAAAAGGGGTGGCTCTTGGGTTCCGGATGATCCCATACCAATTTTCACGTTCCATGACACCACCAATCTCTAAGTTCCTTTTGGCCAGCGAAGTGTTCCCTTTGGCAGTCCTCTCCTTCATAAATGAGGACGGTGGAGATTGCTCCTCGCTTTACATCCCTCATTCCTCTGTGCTCACTTCCTAACCATAATACCTCAAATTTCGAAATAATAACTAAGAAGAGGAACGACAAAACAAAACAAAATAAAAGAAAAAGAGAGAGGAAAGGAGGGACAACAACAACACAACATGAAGCTACAATACACGCCATACATAAAGGATTTCACCATGCACTTTCAAAAACTTCTACTCACGTCCCATTCCAGTCACGGCCTACAGCCGTCGTTCCGTCCGAACCTCACTTCCCGTTCCTGATTTTGTATCAGTCATCCTCAAGTCATCTTTTTTTCCCACAAGGTAGGCTGTATCGGTGTATAAGTCTGATTACTTACCTAGTACCCCTTTGATGTTAAGACCCCTGCATGCGGTATACAACCGATTTAATAGCATAGAGCAACCTGCAATCCCCAATCTCACCTCTTACAACAGCCACTCAACCTCGAGTCTCGTCGCTCTGACTTGATCGGCACGGTGAAATTGGTTCGGAAAACAGGTGTGTCTTCATCAGGAATTCAAGTTTCCTTGGGGACGCTGGCTTGCACAGCGGGAGACTTGAACCTAGCCCTCCACCTGGTTACAAAGTCTGCTATAAAACAGGTAATGTATATTTGTCGGCTATAAAAACACTAAAATTGCAGGGCCCAAACCTGCTTAATTTTAGTTTTTATTGCCTACCCGAAATACACCTTACCTGAATTCCCGCCCAAGCCTCCCCACCATGAGCTAGGTTCTGGAATGTACAGAAATGATGCAGACAGGACGCTGCGCTGGAGCTTATATAAGATGCGCAAGCCCGCGCATGCGCAGTACCGTACGAGCCCGGCAGGGAAGGCAACACTCAAGTTTCTAGGGGAATAAATGCTTAAAAGGGGGGAAACTGCTATAAAACAGGTAATGGGTATTCGTGTAGGCAATAAAAAACTAAAATTAAGTAGGTTCGGGCCCGGCAATTTCAGTCTTTTAACCAATGTTTTGTTTGGTTTAACACACTTGGCGTTCGAGGGGAGTGGGTTGGATAAAATGAAAATGTAACCTATGTATGACACCATAGAGGGTCCTAAAAAAAAAGAGGGTACACCGCGAAGGTCCTAAAAAAAATCTTGGCACCCGCCCTCCCAACTATGGTCCAAAATATCCTAACCCACCCCCTCACACCAAAATAACCGTTTCTGAAAGGAAAAGCTGGTTCAACACATATTCCTGAAAACATTAAAAGATATGGTTTTTAAACCTACTTGGATCCAGTACTTTTTCTTCAAACCTTGTAAACATTACAAGATTTGGGGGATGGGGGGGGGGACAAGATATATTTTGAAATCTTGAGTACCTTATGGGTCACTTGTGGTATTTTTTAATGTGAATTTGTTTACACCGTTTCTAAAAATGCCTATGAATTTATGTTATTTATGACACAAAACAAAAATTTATGACAAATTTATGACATTTCATTAAAATCCAAAAAAATATGAATTTTATGACAAGTGGGAGCACTGAACATGCTTCCACCTTAAAGACTGTCATTGGTAAGGGAGAAGCGGGAAAAAAAATTTTTTTTTGGGGGGGGAGGGTCATGGAGTTGTTCTCGAGCTCTCTTGAAGGGGGGGGGGGGGCGGGGTCGTGACTGTTTTAGGCTTTGTCAACGAGAGGGGAGGGTGTCAAAACCGGCCAAACCAGAGGAAAAATACAACTGTAGGCCTAAAAGTGGCACTTTCAGCAGTCAACATTTCTAAAAAACACGTCGTCTTCTTTGGGGGCTTAATTGACGTGGAGTCCATATTGCAACTTCGCTAAACCGTAATTATCTACAGATACGGTTTTTAGCGGGTGGAAAGAATCTAGTTACGAGTGATAGTAACTTTTTGGGTTCCACTTTAATGGTTCTTTAGACATTCGACTGACCCTTCAAATTACGGGTCTTAAACTCATTACAAAATGAATGCAGATGTAAATGGCACACTTTCGATTGCCCTAGTAATTATATGGCTTAAACCATTAGGCAACAGCTCTTGATCTAATAATAATTGCCAGCGAGTATCACTCCTAATGCCTGTGGTAATGAACTAATGCATGTTCGCTTTTTTGGCAGCGATTCAAAGAACACTTTATTGATCCTCAGATTATCCATTTTGGAACAAGAATGTTAATGGACTGATTGTCGCTTGCGGTTATGAGTCATGTCAGGTTAATTTTCGATCCATTTGTATAGGGAGCTTGTGACGAGCTACAGGGATGTCCATTTGGTGGGGTAGCGGGGACGAGAGGAGCTGCCCTTCATTGAGATTTTAAAAGGGGAGTACCACCACCACCCTGAAAACGCGATATTCCTGAAGTGCCCTTATTTTTTTTTACAATCCATACCCATGGCTGCACTGGGGGGGTGGGGGGGAGGCGCTGATGTGGGCCCGTGAATGCTAGTACTACTCCCCCTGCCCCCTCCCGATCAATAGATTGAGTTAGTATGTCTAAAAGAAACGCGACATAGGACAAATTCACTCAAAAATTAGTTTGCTTGAAACTATTAGGCCTATATACTTGCGACGTACAAGCAGGATTGCTAAACAGTCACAGAAACTTGATTTTCGTTATTACATTTAATTCCAGTTTTTTTCCGGGCCATACTACACCGATGCGACAAAAATGGGCACCGCATTAGTGGCAGTACAATTTTTCTGTTGCGTTTCAATCATTTCAATTATCATATATCATGTGGCACAAAATGGATCCACCTTACGGACTGTCATTGCCGAGGGCATGGTTTTTCGATCAACGTCCTTCGGGACCCAAAGGACGCTGATCGAACCAATGCTCGGGAAACCGGTGTGGATACTTTTTTGGGGAGGGGGAGTGGGTTGGGGGAGCATGGAGTTCTCGACCTCTCTTGAAGAGGAGAATATTGTGAATTTATTAGGCTTTGTCAACGGGAGGGGAGGGTGTCAGAACAGGCCAAACCAGAAGAAAAATGTGATTCTATGCCTAAAAGTGGCACTACTTTCAACAGGCAACATTTCTAAAAACACCTCGTCTTCTTTGGGGGCTTTTAACTTGGAGTCCATATTACTAGCCCTTCGCTTAACCGTAAAAAAACTGTCTACAGATACAGTTTTAGTCTTCTGTACAGCCGTACCGACTGAGAAGACTATTGCAACGACTTTGTCCGTCCGTCCGTCCGTCGCTTTTTTCAACTTCGCAACGGTACCAGAAATTGACGACCACTGTTTACAACGTTCGATTCAGTGTCAAAAGTTAGTTAAATAACATGGCAAATTAAAACATAATTGCCTCCTTATAACTAATAGACTTCTTCGACGTAACTAAATTAAATAATAACATTTCATCGTCGAATTGAAATCCTAAAGATTTGTGTTAACGCAGCTCTAAAAACAAAAACAATTTAGCATCGTTTAAAAGAGTTGTCACATTGTTGCATGAATGTTAGGCCTATCTGCTACTTACGAAACCAAAACTCCCGTTAAAAAAATTAGGCCTAAAAAATGAAAATTAGATCTAATATCACGTTACCATGGCAACGTCAATAGTTTCTACGAGTCGCTGCAGCGTTTCTCCTGTCCCTTCCCTACTACCACTGAACTATATTAGGCTACGTTGCGCATTACGTTGTAACACTGTAACTGTGTGCGGGGAGGCATACCGTGTTGCAAAAATGAATAGGCTTACTGTATACAATCCAAATCTCCGTTAGTTGCTACTTACGAAATTAAGGTTGTAAATTAGGCCTAAACGCTGACAATTATGCCTAAAACGTAAAATAAGCTTAAAAGCTAACACATTTGTAACGGGCAATTCTGATGGTTACTGTTTTTAGATTATATAATAGAGATAGCTGTTGTAGTGCATGATAGAGAAGTGCGCCTCAACATTGGAAGTGGACGAACTGTACAGAAGACCAATGCGACTAGATAGTCGCTGTAGCCCCTTGTTTAGTATTTGGAAAGAATCTAGTTTCCAGTAGATACTAGCTGTTTGGGTGCCATTTTAATGGTTCTTTTGACATTTGAGTGACCCTTCAAATTACAGGCCTTAAACTCATTACAAAATGAGTACATTGCCGTATCATGAATTGGTTCCCTCAGGAGAAACACCAAACTTGATATTTCTTTATAACCGATCCCGAGCTGGTTTTACACGTTAAGTACATACGCAAACTTTCCAAAAGTGATCACTATGTCTTGTAGAAATCGACATTTTACTTAACGCCAAACTTACAAATATAAATAACTAAACGGTTTTGCAAGAAATTTCGTAATACAAACAAGCAAAAGGACAACAACATGAACGATCTCTTAGCTCGTGACATCCACTCCAAATTAAAAACTGACAAAAACAATTTTGAACTAAACCTTGCTGCAAATGTTAATTAAGTGAAAAACAATTTTTCCAGCATGTGAAGAGGTAACAAAAATCTAGTATTCCTATTGGACCATTAAACAATTATGAGAATCAGCTTGTTTCTGAATCCAAACTAGTGGTTGAGCTACTAAATTCTCACTTTACAAGTCACTTTGCACCACCCTCCACTATCACTACCGACCACTTTGAAATCGAAAAACACCCTACACTCTTTCACTGCTACGCCATTACAAAAACACATTTCAACGGATGTAGGCCGTTACCTAAAGATACACAATTGTGATTAGCAGTGCTGGAAAGCATACATCACCACCTTTTAGAAAAGCCTAAGTATGTTATTCTATAGAGTAATTAGATAGCTCATATGAGCACTTTGAATCGAAAAATTCCATACTCTTTTGCCGCTACGCCATTACACCTTTCAATGAGCATAGAACGGTTCCTATTTAAGATACAGAATTGTGATTAGCATTGCTGGAAAGAATCCATCACTACCTTTCAGATGAGCCTAAGTATGTCCATCTAGGGTAATTAGATAGCTCATAAGAGCACTTTGAAATCGAAAATCACCATACCATTTCACTTCTTCACCATTACAAGAACACCGTTCAACGGGCGTAAGACGGTCTCTATTTCAGGCATACAGTTGTGATCAGCATTGCTGAAAAGAATAAATCACCACCTTTCAGAAAAATTTAAGTATCGCCATTAGGGTAATTGGATAGCTAATACGGGCACTTTGAAATCGAAAATCACCACACTCTTTCGCCGCTACGCCATTATGACAACTCCTTTTAATGGGCGTAGGACGGTCCCTATTTAGGATACACAATATTGTAATTAGCATTGCTAGAAAGAATACATCACTACCTTTCAGAAGAGCCTAATTATGTCGATCTGGGGTAATCAGAGAGGTAACAGCAAAGTTGCATAATCAGGAATGCTACGCACTGTAATGCTATACATTTTCCGTTAATCTACATCTACCCCAAATCAAAACTTGTTAAGGATTCCCGCCAAGCTTTTAGGACGCGTGGAGTCGTGATATCAAACACCAAGCTCTTTCGCCAAGCTAATCCTACCGAGTAATAGTTCGAAGGTTAAATGATATATATGAAAATTGCTTACTGCGCAATTTTCAATTATTTCGTTTAACATTTGGAGTCTTAGTCGGTAGGATTAGCTTGGCGAAAGAGCTCAGCATTTGATATTACAACTTCACATGGCCGAAAAGCTTGGCGGGAATCCTTAACAGGTTTTGTTTTGGGATAGATATCATATTTTCTTTGGTCCAAATTGATGAAATCAAATTATTTTTCCAATCAATTATGAGATGGAAAGACCAATCTAGTTTTCTGGTCTCTTTCTTTTTTGTTGTTGTTGTGGATTTCGTTACATTTTGAGGACAACAATCACCTTTTTTCATATGATTAGTATTTCTTATGAGTATTGCAGTATCTCCTTGCAAATGCACGAACTTATTTAATGTTCAGTTTGGTATTGTTGCTTAATAACAATGTTTAAAACAATGTAAAACAATCAATGGTTGTTCAGACGTCCCTAACCCCTGAACCACTTGACCAATTAGAAGAGGCCTTATGAAATGGGCACATCAAATAAGAACTAGCTTTACTCACCGCATGAAAGAATTTATTTTCGTGATACAAGAAATAGCGTTACTAGTAGCCAGTAGCCAGTAGTAAGTAATTAGGCAAATATCAACGTTATTCCCGTCGTTTTTCTAACAAGAAAACGTTAAAGGGCAATTACATCCTTTTTGACATGCATGTTTGACTTTTGGATCACTTACACAATAACTAAACACAAGAATTGCGGTAAGAATACGTTACATACGTC